>RJWK010002293.1:0-71631 GCA_004363435.1 Platanista minor
CCGCCCTATAACTCTAGTTCTGTGGACAAAGGGGGAGAACAGATTTTGCTGGATAACATACGATTTTTGACATAGAAAAAACGAAAAGCTCTATGATTGAAATGCAAAGCACTATCAAAGGACAGGACTTGTCACAGGTTGGGCTCAAAATAGTGGATTAGGTTCTAAGTAGGAAACACCAGTCACTTGGAGGGAGAGCAGGATTTCAATGGCAGATGTAGGTTTGGTATGCCAATATGAATGAGGGGCACAGTCCTCTGACTCATTTGGCCTTATTTTCATCATAACGGTTTTGAAGCAACAGACCAATTACCAAAAGGCTAATCTGCTCTGGTGGGTGATTCTTTGAGACTTGAAGTTCATTTGATATTGCTCTGACAGTGATCCCTAGAGGCAAGGGTGCCATGATTCTGCAGCCTTTCTGAGCCACACCAACCCTGAGAGGTTATGATACCACAGCGACTAAACAGCTCTGATGTCACTTACCACCTTCCATAATTTCAGAAGCCACCTTTGTGGTTTCATCATTCTTTCCAGAGGAGCTAGCTGTGGTGCCAAAAGGAGACAGCCATGATCTGGATGGGGAACCGGTAAAGACATGGCTGTTACCTATGTGACTTTGACAGTAGTACATAAGGGAAACCTCCTGAAGCTACAGGACATAGAAGAGGAGTTTTCTTGTCAAAATGTAACTTTCCAAAAGGACTTGGTAATCTATTGACTTTTTAAAACAATGCACAATAGCATAAAGATAATTGCTTTAGCAGGTGATATGAATCCCTCTCTAGGGACAGACCTACGTTTGTTGGAATGAGTTTGTATATGTCCCTCAGGTTGGAAGCTGAGTCTCCAGTGCCTGGACTCACCTATATTCTAGGATTGAGAAAGTAGTCAGAGCTGCTATGCCTGAGGAGAGGGGTGGAGAAGCTTGCTGGGAATCTTACTTCTGCTGTTTCTTTGGAAGTTCTGCTTCTCTGGAGGAAGCTTTAGAATTGTGAGAGGAATTACTGAGGAGTAGTGGTTTGGCAAATGCTGCTGTGTTAGATCCAACCTCAGAGGCATGGGCTCCATTAGTGAGGGTTTCTGGCATTCTAGAATGTTGCTGTGGAATAAAGAAAGCAAATTATTCCCTAAGGTATTTCCTGAGAAGAATCATAATGCTAATTTCTCTTCAACTTCATCACCTCTGAAGCCACGTCTCATGATTTCAACCTTACCTGGTGCTAGGTAAACGTATATGCCTTATTTGTTTTCATTGGAGAGGCTCAAACCAGGTTGGATAGAATATGATTCTAGTCTAGGTAGGCAGAAACAAACAACCCCCCAAATCCCAGTGACTTCACACAGGCTTATTTCTTGCTCACATGAGTGTGTTGGGGTCAGGTGGCTTCCTTGAGGGGTTCTCCTCCAAATGCTAACTGAAGAATCCAGGTTTCTTTTATCTGGTGGCTCTGCCATCTTAGATGCCTTTATATTTGGCATCATGGCTGGGAGAGATGGAGGATAGAAGGTCCCATGGGATGTTTTAGGGACCAGGGGGAAGTGGGGTTGCACCTACATTCATTGGCCAGAGAGCAGTCAGATGGTCCTGACAAAACAGCAAAGGAGGTTGGAAGATGGAGGTTGCCCATGGGCCCAGGAAGGCACATAGGGATTTGGTATGTAGCCAGCTCGTCTCTAACACCAATAATTAAGGAAACTTATGTCGTTGATGACTATCAATCATGTATGTAATTCCCACAGGATGACATGTGTGTTCTTTTTTTAATTTTTTGCAGTACGCGGGCCTCTCACTGTTGCGGCCTCTCCCACTGCGGAGCACAGGCCCCGGACACGCAGGCCCAGAGACCATGGCTCACGGGCCCAGCCGCCCCGCGGCATGTGGGATCCTCCCGGACCGGGACACGAACCCGCGTCCCCTGCATCGGCAGGCGGACTCTCAACCACTGCGCCACCAGGGAAGCCCCATGTGTGTTCTTTTGTTTCTCTATGGCAGAGTTGGGGTCATGATACATAAGCTCATGGCACAATCTCAACATTGATGCATGAGGCTCATCTTTATTTACCCTCCCCCCCAATACCATCTTCCCCTTCTTCCTCCCCTCTCTCACAGCCACTGCAAAGTGTTCATTACATGTCTTTAGATATTCATGTATCTTCTAGAACAAGCAATGTAGGCCAGCAAGGTTCCAACTCCCCACGTCTTTTCCAACTTTTGATATTATTCACTATGTACGTAAAGTGGTCTCTCACTGTGGTTTTATTTGTGCTATTTGGATACTCATTTGCACATATCCTTCTGCAATTGCTCATTCATGTTTTTTTTTTTTTTTTCCTGTAGGGTTTCAATTTTCTATAGGATTTTCTTTTTCATTGATTTACAAGAGTCCTTGTATGTTCTGGGTTATTAATATGTTGTTGATTTTTGATGTGGCAAATATCTTCTAGTTTGTCATATCTCTGTAGCTTTGTGGTATTCATCACTGAACAAAAAGCTTTAATTTTGATGTAGTCAAATTGATCCATTAACAAATTAATACATGGTTTATCTTCTGGTTCTTGTTTAAAAAGTCTCGTGTTAATTTTGAGTCATGAAGATATATTCCTACATCTTTGCAATTATCTTTAACTTGTAGATTTTAAAACTGTCTAGAGTTTACATTTTTATATGGTATTAACTTTATTTCCTTCATAGTAATTCAATTTCTTCCATGTCATCTACTAAACATTTCCTTCTTCACCCATTGCTTTGTTTTGCTGCCTTTATCACACAAAAAGTTGGTGTGCAACTATCTCTAAGCTCCTTCAGGTGTTTCACTGATCTATTGTCTAAATCTGTACCAGAACCATATTGCTTTTATTACTATAGGTTTTTTCAAGTCGAGTCGTCCTGACCCTTACCTTTGTTTTTCAGTTTCAAGATCAATTTAGCTATTCATGGATCTTTATTCCTTCATATACATTTTAGAATTAGTATATTGAAACCATAAAAAAAATCCAACTGGAATGTTGATTAGGATCTCATCGAATATACAGATTAATTTAGGAGTAATTGATGTGTCTATTATATTAAGCTGGTTAATTGGTATAGTTACTATATTGGGTTTACTAGGTTACGCAAATTTATACCAGGAATATGGCATAAATCTCCATTTATTCAGATTATTAATGTATTTTTTTTAATTTTTAAAGTTATTTTTGACTGCACCAGGTCTTAGTTGAGGCATGCAGGATCTTTTGTTGCAGTGCGTGGGCTTCTCTCTAGTTGTAACGTGTGGGTTTTCTCTCTCTAGTTGTGGCACGCAGTGTCCAGGGCGCGTGAGCTCTGTAGTGTGCAGCACGCGGGCTCTGGTTGAGGCGTGCGAGCTCAGTAGTTGTGGCACGTGGCCTTAGTTGCCCCGCGGCACGTGGGATCTTAGTTCCCTGACCAGGGATTGAACCTGCATCCCCTGCATTGTAAGGTGGATTCTTTATCGCTGGACCACGAGGGAAGTCCCCGGATTATTAATATCTATTAATAACTTTAAAAATTTCAGGTATTGTGTATTCACACAAGCTATTTTTTTTTAAAGCATGGGATTCGTTGAAACAAAATTTAATTGAGGAATCATTCTGAGGAGCTTCTGTCATATTCCGTTGCAAATGTCTCTTGAAGTGTATCCCTTTCAGCCAGAGTTGGCTTGCTCGACTTCCATCTCCAATCTCCCTCTTAGATGGAGCTCTTCAGAAAATTTTAAAAGCCCCAATCAATTAGAATGAATTAACTGCACCCCAGGGATATGATTTAAGACATGAACTTCACCTGAGTAGAAAAATTTCAGCATGTTTCTAGTCCAACAAGCCTTCAACAGCATTCACACCCCAGCGAGCTCAGAAACCTTTGTTTTGCTTATCAAAATAACACGCATTAAGAAATGAGGAAGCTGGTAATGAGTGCTCTTTTGGAGAAAGACACAGGGCTCCTCAAACTCCTCCACCTGCATACTTTTGCAACAGGGAAAGGAAAATGTATAACACCAGTGGGACTAAGAATCCAGCGTAGCGTGGTCTGAGGCCAGTACAGATTTTGTTTTGAAGTCCTGTGTTCTAACAGTAAAACATTAATCAGAAGTTTAATTCTTCTACAAAATACATTGGTTACAGTTTTTTCCTAGGCATAACGTAGTGTGAAGTAAAATGGATCCTGGGAAGTTGTGCTATATTGAACTCATGACTTTGCATGCTCCCAATCTCACTGCCAAGGGGGGCCAGTTTAAAGAGAATGGCACTCTAAATTTTTATTATAGTTTGCTTAGGGATTATTAGGGGCTGAATTGTGTCCCCCCAAAATTCATGTGTTTAAGCTCTGACCCTTGATACCTCAGAATGTGATCTTACTTGGAGACAGAGCCTTTAAAGAGGTAATTAAATTAAAACAAGGTCATTAGAAGGGGCCCTAATTCAATCTGACTGGTGTCCTTATAAGAAGTGATTGAGACACAGACACACACAGAGGGAAGACCATGTGGAGACACAAGGCAAAGACGGCCATCTACAAGGAGAGAGGTCTCAGGAGAAATTAACCCTGCTGATACTTTGATTTTGGACTTCCAGCCGCTAGGACTGTGAGACAATAAGTTTCTGTGGTTGAAGCCTCACCTTTCCCCACCTGTGGAATTTTGTTATGACAGCCTGAGCAGACTTGTAGTTTAGATTTTTGAGGAGATATCTATGCCATCTTGCGGTCTTCCATCCTTCTTTGGCCCTTCTACAAACTCCTGGGTTCTTGGTGGGAAATAGAGACCAGAAAGCAGTGAACATGGGCCAGAGCATGGGGAAAACTGGATGATTTAGGGTGCATTGGCAGTTATGGGGAGAAAGGATCTCTGTCTACGGGTGAAGTGGTGCCTTGCTAGAGAATTCTGAGGGAAGAGAGTGTGCTGATCCCCAGGCAGGGATTAGAATCGTGCAGGAGAATGGGCATTCTGTCTGGGCCAGGGCCTGGGTGGTGAGCAGGACTCAGGCAACACAACAGTCCCAGGGAAAGGGGCTGGGCAGAACAAGTTTGCGTCATGGATGAGATTTCAACTGAGAGCCCCTGGTGATCCAGGAGTACTGTCGGCATAGGAAGATCCGTGAAAGATGGCTTTCCTGGCCTGAACGAAGCATGAACTGGAGAAGAATGTGGGTGGAGGTTGCTGAGAGCTTGCCCAGTGCAAGACCTGTGGGCTGGGGGCGGGAGACCCTCCCGAGTGTGTCTGGGCTCCAAGGCTGAGGGAACTGGGCTCAAGGTGGAGTCTGGTCATAGGAACCTGATAAGGGCACAGAGCAGAGCAGGGCATTTACTTTCATACTCATGCTGATTCAGTGAAGTGTACGAGGACTTATCTTTACTCAGGTACTGGGGAATGTGCCAGAAGGTGGACTGACTTGTTTCCCGTCACATTAGCTACTGAACTGGAACTTTTTTCATTTTCGTTTCCCTGGACACAGAGCTGTTCTGGGAGCTGGGGTGGGACATAGCCTGTAGGGGCAGGAAGAAGCTTCAGCTTCTGGAAGTTGGAGGGTGAGAGAAAGATTAACAGGCAGGTCATTCCAAGAGGGAACTTAGCAGTGGTTTTCAGGGTGAATTGCATTTGAGAACAAGGATCGTGAAGATATTCTCTGAACGTGGACCCCGGGACTTGACAGGTAGAATCCGTCCATAAGGTCGGGCGGTGGGGAAGAGGGGTTGGCTGATGGCGATGTTGTAAAACCCAAAGCTGTAGGATTTGAAAACAAACAATTATTCTAGCAGGAAATGAGAGACCAGCTTCAAGTGTTCTTGTTAAAGACTTGTTTCTAAACAGCTGAATAATTACTGTCGTCTATTTAAGATTTCCAGATGGTTTCTAAATTTTTCTGCTTTCTTCAAAATTTCTCAGTCTTTTTACACTTGTCTCAAAGATTGCTATAACATTTCTAATTGGATCATTGCATTTACAACAAACATTTCTTGAAGGCCCACTCTGCTAAATGCTGGGAGTGAGACGCATGAAAGCTTCCACTGGTATGAAGAGATGGAGGGGGTGTTATGTGAGTTGATGTTCTTAGGACATTTTTTTCATTATATTCACCATTAAATCAATATTGAAAAATCAAATACTGATTCGATAAGTTGTCTAATTCTGGATAAAATAGCATATTTCATAATGTTTTCATAAAAATGGTATTGGAAGTGGACTGTAAAACACAGAATGGTAACAATTTGTGCTTAATTATTCTGCATAAGTACTATGGCTTTCTCTATTCTTTTGCAAGGAAATTAAGGCTTTTTGAGGTTTCTCTAGTTTGATTTTTTCACTCAGAAAAATTAGGTTCTGAGTGGAAAAACACATCTCAAGTTCTCACGGTAGCCATTGCTGTTATAATGTTGTCTTTTATAAGTATTTGTCGTTAATGTTGCAGTTTATAAGTATTTGTCGTTAATGTTGCATTTTGGGTCCAGTGTAGGAGAGAGGGACCCCAGGCCTGCATCCCCAGCCCACCTGCCCAGCCTCACCTCATTCCATTCTTGCATCTTACTCCGGGGGACCATGCTTGAGGCCACCGGAGCTTCTTGCTTTTTCCAAGAAGTCTTACATTTCCTGTGTTGTTTGATCCCCTGTCTATTGATTCCATTTTATTAAGGGTCCTCATCAAGTATATATTTTCATCCTTGGGGTGCTCGTTGCATTTTTACTTCTCTTTTGGGGATCCGTATTTCTGTTTTAAATTTTAGATATGTACTGATATAGATATGTCCCTATTCCTCCAGATAAACTATACTCCTTGCAGACTATGGCTGTTCAGTTAGATAAATAGATGGATAGATAGATGAGTAGATGAGTAGAGATACAAATATAGAAAAAGATACAGAAATAGATGTGAGTATGGATACAGATATAGCTATTCCCTACTTATTAGAATCCTGAAGACAGGGATTTTTGTCTGCTTTGATCACTGCAGCATTCCCAGCATCTTGAACCTACCTGTTCTGGGTTAGCTGCCCACCTATGCTCACCTGGCGCCTGGAGATTACCCTCACTTGGCTGTACGCTCCCGTTGAGCTGCCATCTCCTGTTTTCTGTCTCTCTTCCCCATTGCACCTCAAGATCCTTGAGAATCCTAAGGCAGGCCCATACACCTCTTATTTTACAGTGTTTCTGTATCTTTCCATATGTGATTGACACATTATACACATCTACAAAGTATAGATGTGGACGACGTATCCCTGAAGAACTGAAAGATACAAGAAAAAGGTGATCAGATGTAACTCTCATGGCTCACTCTCTCACTCTGTCATGTCTTTGCACAAATGTCACTTTAGAAGTGAAGTTTTTCTGGACATGCCAATCTAAACTTCAAGCGAGTATGCTTCCCCACGCAGCACTCTTTCCTCCTTTATTTTTTCCAAAATATTTATGGAAATATTTTATCATATAATTACTTGCTTATTTTTTCTTTCCTGTCCGCCTGAGTCAGGGACTCTGTACATCTTATTCGTAACCACTATTCATGGCGCCTGCCAGATAACAAGTGCTCAAAAATGTTTGTTGAATGAATGGAAGACCTCAATATGGTACCAAAATACATCTGAAGAATCATTAAAAACTTTCATAATTTTTAAAGTAAATATTTAAAAATATATAAATAAACAAAAGTATTTAAAAGTAATTTTAAAAACAATTAAAAAAATTAAAGTTTAATGATAGCTTTACATCAATGCTCTATATGTACCTCTCTATAGATTGGATTGAGCTAGTGAAGTTTGTTAAGTTCTGTGATGGGTCCCCTGCAATGGCCCTTCCAATGACTTGGATGGAGATGCTGACAATGGTCACCCCACCCTGAAGACGGTCTGGAATGAGGGCTGACAGGAAGCTGAATTGCAAAGGTGGCTCTTTCTTTCCCAGGACTGATTTGCAATAATAGTTCCAGCAACCTGAGACAGGTAACTAACCCAGTGTGTGGGCCTGGCACATTCTCAACAGATGTTTCTGGAATGAAGAAAACTCAATAAGAATATACGTTTTCAATGCTCCCCAGAAGCATGGATTTCATGAATTAAATTTGAGGTTTGTTTATAGTGTATACATTCTTCTAAATTAAATGCAGAAACTATGATTGTGAACATGCTTTTAAGGGAGCTGTTTCTCTCTGTTACTACAGAGTTTACCAAGGGTTTGTAGCTTGTGGGAGTGGAGTTTAAGTGGAATACGAAGGACTCAACACAGGTCCGAGGTGGCGTCTCTCTTAATAAACAGTTTTGGTTGGATCTGCCAATGTCCATACGTGCAAAGGCTCAGGAATACCTCACTGAGGGTATTCACATGGTGCTAGGATTCCAGTTTCCAGGCAGCCCACTTGTAGGCGAGCCTGCAATGCAGCCGCTCTGCCTTCTGGAAGCACTTTCTGAGCCCACAGCTCATCAACGTTCCACATGACCTACAGCTTCCAGTTAATACATGCTTTTAGCCCAATTTTTAAGGATGCTGCAGGCTGGGGAGTTGAAAGACGATAAGTATTAGTTTCCAAAGATGAGAATTACCAAAACCTTGTCAAATTTCTCATGATCCTGTATTTTTTTTTTTTTTTTTTTTTTTTTTTGCGGTACGCGGGCCTCTCACTGCTGTGGCCTCTCCCGTTGCAGAGCACAGGCTCCGGACGCGCAGGCTCAGCGGCCATGGCTCACGGGCCCAGCCGCTCCGCAGCAGGTGGGATCTTCCCGGACCGGGGCACGAACCCACGTCCCCTGCATCGGCAGGCGGACTCTCAACCACTGCGCCACCAGGGAAGCCCTATCCTCTATTTTTTCCTGGATTAAAATAAGATAACCTCTCTATCTTTTGAAAAAAGTAAATAATAGCATATTGGGGGCTACATGTTAAATTTAGAGTTTACAATAAGGGCTGCAGTGAGTGAAGGAATAAACTGAGAAATGGTTTCATAGTTTATTTTTTTCCTTTGATATGTAATAGCTACAAAAAAAAACCCATGGTCTTGTAATGCACACTCACACACGTACATAAACACTTACACATGTGTACCTTTTCAACAGTATAAGACTGGCCTCCCTACTGATTCCCACCTTCTGCATAAACAAGGACAAACGTGGACTGTGGGCCTCCACCTCACCTGGAGATGAGCAGGGCAGCCGGGTTTCCCGCAGGGCTCCAGGTAGACCAGCAGTCTCTCTTGACTGTTCCCCTTTTCTCCTTCCCACCTGCTCCCTCCCTCCTTCCTTCTCCTCTCATTGAACTTCCTTTTCCTCTGGAGAGAAAAAGATGGAGGGAGGGAGAGGTTGGCCTTTTCTCTGTTCATAGCCCAGAGACCATTTTTTCCCATTTGGAACGTGTCTTCTTGGGTTCTGAGGTTTTCATTGTTTGAATCATCTTCTTTGGGTGACTCTGTGTATGGGGTCATCGGCACCTTGCATGCCTCTCCTGTTCAGGGCATTTCAGTCCTTTTTTCCAACCTCCTTTCCACCCTCTGAACCGTTAAAATAATGGGGTTGGCTATATAGGGTTCTTCAAAGTCGTTTGCAGTTCCATTTTTGGGATCACCATGAATCTTTCTTTCACACCCTGGAGAGAGTGAGAAGACAGATTGAGAGGAGAGGCAGAGAAGTGCAGGGAGGTTGGGCAGAGGGATGCTTCCTGCTGTGGCCTCGACCACCAAGGTCTGCCCCAGCCCCCCCGAGACCTGGCCCTCCTTTGCTCTGCCACGTCACCCTCCCCACCCACGGACCGTCCCTGGGTACCGACCGTGAGCCCTCGGTGGTCCAGGGCTTGTGGACCTCCAGCCAACTGTTACACACGAAGCATTCAAGTAGATCAGGGGCTACACACACATTAGATTCGGACGCATAATTCACTCTTCATTTTACCTGTTCTCATTTTTCCCTCTGTGTGTCATTTGTTTATTGTGGTAAAACACATATAACATATAACGTACCATTTTGACCATTTTTAAGTGTACCCTTCAGTGTCATTTTCACATGTACATTACAAAAACGTATTTTTTGCTGCCTGGGGATATTTCTGGGCAGTGATGAGCTTTCAAAATAAAGAAGAAGTTTAAGTGTAATTGTTCTACAGGAAAGAACCGAAACTCAGCGAGGTTTTAAAGTGGGCGATTCAACTGGACCGTTTACTCCTCATGGCCAGCAGAGGGGGCCAGTGGGCCAAGCCTTGTAGAGCTGCTGTTCCTTCCTCTCCTGCGCTGAACCCAGGGAGGATCAGCCAGGCAGATGCAGGAGATAAATCAGCATCACCAAACAAGCACCACGCTATACAAGGAAAGCTGGGGCCAAGCAATGGTTTAGTCGTTCACGGTAATTTTCTTCACCACTTTTCAATGGTGAGAGAAATCACCAGGGAAGAATGATAATTCTCTCCTCTCTTCCAGGGTCCTTCTTCCTTGCCCCAGAGGGCAGTTAGTAGCATTATTGGAGTATTTTAAACTAGATGGACTGTTCTTGGGGCCACTCAAGTCAGGGAGAGAGACCCTGCAGTGTGTTGCCCACGTTGATGAGAAATTTAATTTGATTTAAAGAAAATAAAGAAATGGGCAGGGGTGGGGAAATTCCTTGTTCCTGGAATGGTGTGGAGCCTATCTGTGAACACTGGAGTCGTCACAGTTAATGTTTTCACATGGCACGCACAGCTGCTCATCATGTTACTTAGAGGAGACGCGAAAATCAGAGCTTCCAGCCTCCCAAGTCCCAACGTAGGTCCAGCTATGAATAACAGAAGACCAGTCCATTTGCAGGGAGAGTTTATATGGAACAGCCATGTTCCCTTGTCTACAGGCAGCTAGAACATTTTTAGCAAATTACCCAGAGTACAGGGAAGAATTCTTTAGAAAATAAAACCCTGGCAATGAGAGCCACAGATACATGGATGGGTATATTGTCAAGAAAGAAAGTAAAAAAGACAGCTCATTTATATTTAAACCTGATAACCTAGAACTAGCTGAGAAGAAAACTCAAACACAAAGAGACAAAAAAGCAAAATACAAGCCAAAAAAACCCATGATCCTTCACAAGCCCTTACTAGAACACAATTCATTATCTAACAGATGAAGTGTTTCTTCTCCCTTGACCTTTCACTGCTCCTCATCGACAATTTCAGAAGCCAGAGACAAAAAAAAATCACAAACACAAAACAAAACAGACAAACAAAGTCACCCAGCAAACACAAGAAACCTATTCTGAGGTGCTTTTTATCATCCTGCTGTTGAAGTGCATTTGATGTGCCAGATCATCTTGTTTCCACAATAGCCAAAATGCACTGAACTTTGGAATTCTCCTTCTTTCCTTTCTCTCGATGGAAAATGAAGTTCTTTATGCGAATCATTGCCTTATGCCTGACCGTCTTGGGTCTATGTAATGGGGTTGCTGACATTTCTTTGACCTCCTAGTGGAATAATTAGGTGCTCTAGTTACCAAGCAACAGAAAGTCGGACGACCCAGGAGCAGAGAGTCCTGGGCGGACTCCATGGAAGGATGGAGTCTCTACTTCTGAAGAGCCTCCACCCGAGTGGGCATGGGGAGCTCCTGCCCCAGGGACTGATGCTCCCAGGTGGCCCACTCACCCCGCCGTCCCTGGACCGCGCATCGACAGGATGCCAGCCTGCCCATCCCGGGTTCAACGGCACCTTATGTGCAGAATTCAGCAAACTTTTTTTGTATGTTCAGTTATTTATTCTATTGTGATTAAAAAAGCACACGTAACATGAGCTCAACCTCTTAAAAATAGTTACAGTGTTGTTACTATAAGCACAATGTTGTACAGCGGATCTCTGGAACTTTCTCATCTTGTACAACTGAAACTTTATACCCACCAACCAGTGGTTCCCCATTCTCTCCTCCTCCAGCCTCTGGAAACCACCACCCTACTCTCTGCTTCTGAGTCTGACCACTCAGACACCTCGCAGAAGGGGGTCGTGCCGGCTGTGTCCTTCTGTGACGGGCGGGCTTATTTCATTTAGCAACAGAGCTACTCAGAATGCAGGGTCCTGGGAGGAGACACCACAGGTTCACTTCCCTGGTACTCCCTGGTTCACAATGAAGTGAGGCTGAGCCCCTGCCCTGGGGATGGGGGTGTTTCTGATTGATGGGTTTTGTGATCTAGACAGTGAAACCCCAAGAAGAAAAATGCAGCATCAGTAGATTGCCTCTTCCTTCCAAATTCTGTCTCATAAACCTAACAACTTCCTTTTTAAAAAAAATTTATTTTTGGCTGCGTTGGGTCTTCGTTGCTGTGCAGGGGCTTTCTCTAGTTGCGGTGAGCGGGCACTATGCTTAGTTGTGGCACGCGGGCTTCTCATTGCAGTGGCTTCTCTTGTTGCGGAGCACGGGCTCTAGGCAGATGGGCTTCAGTAGTTGAGGCTCGCGGGCTCAGTAGTTGTGGCTCGTGAGCTCTAGAGCACAGGCTCAGTAGTTGTGGCTCACGGGCTTAGTTGCTCCGGGGCATGTGGGATCTTCCCGGACCAGAGATTGAACCCATGTCCCCTGCATTGGCAGGTGGATTCTTGACCTCTGCACCATCAGGGAAGTCCCCCTAATAACTTCTTAACATGGCGCGTCAAGGATACCCTAGAGCTGGAGAGACGTGTGATGCAAGGTTGGATAAACCCCCAAATGGATATGTGTTTAGGTCCCAAACTCCCAGACCATAAAGGCCCCTTCCCAGAATGTACACTGTGACGATGCCTGGTGTAGAGATTATGTGATTATGAAGAACTTCTGATTACTTTTATACTTTTGTATATTTTTCAAATGTTCTACATATAACTTTACCTCTATATTAGCAAATATAAACATGTAAGCATGTATGCATGTATGTATCCTTGTGTATACGTTCTATATGAGGATATATGTGTATGTGTGTATAATGTCCAGGGGTTTGAAAAAATGAGCTATTACCACTCGTAAGTATAAGTAGAATAAATCTACTTATTCTTCCAAGGAGACAAGTGAAAAAAAACTCACTTCTGAGCAGTGACCTGACTTGATCCCCTTGATGGGGATTATCTAGAGGATTTAGATTCAGAAGATAGGAATTCTGTGCTTGGCCCTACCATGGACCATCTGCATATTTCAGCCACTCCCTGAAGACTTAGATTCTTCAGCTGTAATTTGTGAAAATGAAAGCCAAGATTCACCGAGCAGGTACCATGTTGCAGGCCTGCTAAACATTTTCCCCTGCTAAGGTTACACTAAACCTGAGAGGGAGGTTCTGGTATCGCCCCCGTTTCTGCTGAGTATCAGGTGACTTGGTGAAGCTGCCCAGGGTCCTTTTGCTCCCACCCACCAGGCTGTCCTGCCCCTCAGGATGGGGTGATGGGAGACACATCACAGGGATGTGTGAGACGTGCAAAGTAGATGGCATTGGAAAGCCTCTTGGGAACTAAACAGCATGTTAGAACTGGTTATTTAAAATTCATGTAACATTTTGATTCTTGTAGTAGAGCCTATGTTCTTGGTACTTGCTAGGCCTGAAGTGAGAAGTCTGCCTTCTTATGGGTTCTGGCTGTGTTTATAGGACTGGCAGATTCTACTTAGACATAGTGATTACCTGGACTGGATCTCTTTCAATGGACCCCCTCCTGTTCCTCTGGAATGGATCTGGCCTGTGAGGATGTGAGTCATCAGGGCCTCCTCCCAGGCCATGGGGAAAAGTCTGAAAAAGGCCCAAAGTCTGGGGTGTGATACCGGGAAAGACCACATTTTTCCTTCCCCATTTCTTAGGGGCAAAATGTCGATGCTATGTTAGAGCTAAGGTTGAGCACATATGACACCAGAGAAAGTAATGTATTGACTGATTTAATTCCATATTCAAGAGGGTGGCTATTTCACTCAGCTTGGGCTGCTCAAACAAAATACCATAAACTGAATGGCTTATACATAACAGAAGTTTATTTCTCACAGTTCTGGAGGCTGGGTGTTCGAAACCTGGGACCAGCACGGTCAGAGGTGAGGGAACCTCCTACTGGTTTACAGACGGCCTGCTTCTTCCTGTGTCCTTACATGGTGGAGGGAGGGCTCGTTCTCCTAGCTTTCTGGCTTCTTCTTATAAGGGTACTAACCACATTCATGAGGGCACCACCCTCATCATCTCATTACCTCCCAAAGGTCCAACCTCCACATACCATCACACTAGGATCAGGGTTTCAACATATGCATTTTGGGGGAACGAAAAGATTCAGGCCATAGCAGTGGCTGATATAAAATCCTCACTGACAGTAGGCTTGCCAAAAAAGCTTTGTTAATCATTTTAACTAGCAACTACTCTAGAACAAGAGTAGGAAAGTCAAGTTTGTTTCTGCCTGACATAGACATACTCAGAACCTAGTCTTAGGGTCTTCAAAAGTGATGGCTGGGCTTCCCTGGTGGCGCAGTGGTTGAGAGTCCGCCTGCCGATGCAGGGGACGTGGGTTCGTGCCCCGGTCCGGGAGGATCCTGCATGGCGCGCAGCGGCTGGACCCGTGAGCCATGGCTGCTGGGCCTGCACGACTGGAGCCTGTGCTCCGCAACGGGAGAGGCCACAACAGTGAGAGGCCCGCGTACCGCAAAAAAAAAAAAAAAGTGATGGCTAACAGACTTTCGACTCATTGCATTTAAAGCAGCAGCTTGATATAAATATTGGTCAAGACTAAGCAGCATAGGGACTTCCCCAGTAGCGCAGTGGATAAGACTCTGCCTGGCAATGCAAGGGACACAGGTTCGAACCCTGGTCCAGAAAGATCCCACATGCCACGGAGTAACTAAGCCCGTGAGCCACAACTACTGAGCCTGTGCTCTAGAACCTGTGAGCCACAACTACTGAGCCCACGCGCCACAACTACTGAAGCCCACATGCTCTAGGGCCCGTGTGCCACAACTACTGAGCCCGCGTGCTGCGACTAATGAAGCCCACGAGCCTAGAGCCTGTGTTCCACCACAAGAGAAGCCACCGCAATGAGAAGCCCGCGCACCGCAATGAAGAGTAGCCCCTGCTCGCCACAACTAGAGAAAGCCCACACACAGCAACGAAGACCCAACGCAGCCAAAAATAAATAAAACTAAGTCTTTAAAAAAAAAAAAAAAAAAGACTAAGCAGCATAGCAGAGTGAAAAGAATTTTGAAAGAGGCTCCTGTAATCCTAAATTCTAGTCACTGCATGACTGAATGATCACAACTCTACAATGTTTCTTATCTCTAAATTCAAACTAATTCTAACAACTTTGCTCTCTTGATGATCATACATATAAAAACAAGACCACTCTGTAGCTTCATTGATTGTGTAAAGCCTTCTTGGCTATAGGCAAAGACATTCCGTGGTGATAGGGTGGATCTCTGTTCGGATGTCAGCACCGATGTATTCAGTCAACACACTTATTGAAATATAAAGAGGAAGCAGAAGTTAATTCTCAGCCCTCAAGGATCTCACAACCCAGTGGAGATGCCCACAGCCCTGGAAACAGTTACTCTGTGTGTGTGTGTGTGTGTGTGTGTGTGTGTGTGTGCATGTGCGTGTGTGTGTGTGTAAGGTAAGAGGCAGCTTGGGTCAGGGTGTAATGGAACCATTTTTGGACTAAATGTGTTTCTCTGTGGCTTTGGAGATGGCCTGGCTGTGCCAGAGCCACACACAAATAAGGTTTAAATTATGTGCAATTAGAAATTTCCCTTTTCCCCCTTCGTCTGGTTTTGCTCATCTCTAATTTCATTTCTTGCTCTCATGCCCACCATCTAGCCTGGCAGCAGCTTAGCAGAAAAATGTCTATAAAATTAAATTCACAAATGCCTGGGCAGCTCATTCTGAGAGTCCAGCCTCAATGTAGGCTCGACACTGGGCTGCAGCCATCTGGTAGACCTAGTAATGCGAGCAGGGAGCAGAGTGACCCTCTGTAGGCTGGCCTTTTGAACCGCGTCTGGGAGGGGGAGGGTGTGGCAGGAGGGCTAGCTGATGTACTAAGAAACTCTGAGGATGGTTGGAAACCCTCCGTTTCCTGTTTCTGGAACCATAATCCCAAGTCTTAAGCAAAAAATCCTTGGCGGGAGAGCCTGACTTTTTGTTGTTGTTGTTCGGTACGCGGGCCTCTCACTGTTGTGGCCTCTCCCGTTGCGGAGTGCAGGCTCCGGACGCGCAGGCTCAGCGGCCATGGCTCACGGGCCCAGCCGCTCCGCGGCATGTGGGATCTTTCCAGACCATGGCACGAACCCATGTCCCCTGCATCGGCAGGCGGACTCTCAACCACTGCGCCACCAGGGAAGCCCTCTTTTTTTGTTTTTTTTTTTTCTGACTTTTTAGTAAAGTCAAGTCCAAGGCTTAGTAAGTTGCTTCAAAACACCCAGTACTAAGAATCCAGGATTCCAGGAACTTTATTTCCATGATCTTTGCACTCTGCCAGTTTTCTTAGGGCTTGAAGATCTCTAATCATTCATCTACCCCTCACCCCCCCTTTTTTTTTTTTCTCCAGCTGAATAATTTGGGTTGTGTAAAACAGAGTTACAAAAGAGGATTGTTTTGAGCCTTTTGGTGGATTGGCTATATAACAGGCCTTTTAATTCCCAAGAAAATTGCTTGTTCTGTGCAAAATATACTGTACCATTCACTTCTCAACATAGCCATTTTTATTCTGACACAGTTTCCTTTCAAATTCAACATACAGTATGTAAATGTAAGCCAACAGCCAAAAACTCCTTTTTAAATGGAGACTGTTAATATTTTTCTTTGAAGAGCGTCACCTCTTTTAAACAGGAAATTACTGTCAACTTTCTCGCTGCCTGGCAGCAGTTAACTGAGATTTTCCTCCCATTTTTTGAAAGGAAATATTGTGCCAGGGACCATTTGTAGAAATACATCTATACTTAAAAATCATTATCTTCAAACACTGGCATCAAAAGTCATTGATGGTGCTATATTCACAGCAAGGAGCTGAAGTCCAGGTTAAACATCTTTCTATTGTATGTGAACTTGGTAACTCCTGGTCTATTTTAGGCTGCTTTAGTTCAGTGTAATTATTATGGTTTCTAAAGGAGTTTCTGTGTAATTACCACATAGCTTATTTCATGGTAACTATGCAATTAACTTGTCCCTTTTCTCTAAATGGAAAATACTATAATTCTAATACAAATGGTTTGGATGCTAGTTTTCTCAACCATACTTTAAAGATATCTGTATTTTAAGTGCTTTATTCATTTTGTCCCTTCTCCTTCTTCAAGTTATATATTTGGTTTAGTTAATTATTTTTTGCTTTTTTAGACCAAAGAAAGGTTAAAGGTTTATGGGGTAGCCCCAAATTATCAAGAAATCTTTTGGGACATAAAAAATAACAATGGGAATTAAATTATCCCCACTAATGAATGCTGGGTGAGGGTCCTTAAAGAAAAGGTTGCGATCTGACAGAAGTCAGGTCGTGAGCCCAAATGAAAACGGATACACTTGTCTTTGTTTCTCCTTATGTTAGCATTAGCTGTGGGAGGGAATTTGCTTGTTTTGGGCCCTTTGTATTTTCTGCTGCAAAGGTGAGGGTGGCATTTGGAGAACTTCCCAGGGGACATTCCCTCCTATTGTTTAAGGTGCAGGGTGGGAACCAGAACTGTGCACTAATATGAGGCTTTGAAAAGGGAAAGTAACCCCCGTGCTAATTACAACCTGGAGGAAGATGGGAAGTGTGGAGCATAGATTTTTTTTGGCAAAATCACTTTGACTGCACCCATCTATATGACCAGCTTGAGTGACATTTATAAGGCCCACTGAGATGACTGATTAATTAATTTCTAAAAGCAAGTAACTTATGTGTCAAGCTGTGGACCCCATGGAAAGCCCTAGGCATAAGTCTTACTCATTTAATCACATCAATCTATCTGTCCATCCATCTTTCCCAGCATCCAGTATCTACGGACTGCCCAGGAACTGGTGTAAAGAGGTTATGCTCCCTGCCCCTGAGGACCTAATAGCCCATGTAGGAGGTACAGGGGGTAACATTGATTAGGAGAGAGCACCCCAATGGCAGAAGCAGATATGCTGTGAGGACCACTCACTCATCCTATGGATATTCTACTAATGTCTTGAGCATCTCCTATGGGCACCAGTCTTGGTCCTGGAGATACAACAGAGAATGGGACCCATAAGCTCTCAATCCTTATGGTGCTTCCATTCTAGTAGGGAGACAGAAAGTAGACAGGTCGGCGCCTAAAAATCTGCATCATTTGCAGGCGATGCCATGTTCTGCAAGGGTGGGGGGTGGGATGAGGACAGGAAGGGCTGTACTGGGTAAGGTGGGGAGGGAAATTGTCTCTAAGAAAGTAACATGTGAACAGAGACACGAAAGTCAGGGCGTGAAACTTGGGAAGGTCCAAAGGAACCCCAGACTCTGAGGTGGTATCAGCAAGTGCTAAAGTGCAGAGGAAGCTTTTTTCAAGGAATATGGAGGCTGGAGAGAAGTGAGCCAGGGCGAGAGCCAGTGGGAATTAAGCTGGAGAGAGGCTGAGTGAGAACATGTGGTGAGGTCACATGAACATCGCAGGGAGCTTCGGTTTTACCATTTATTTGTTTATTTTTGTAGGGCATGGAGAGTCATGGGAAAATTTTGTGCAGGAGAAAGACAAGGTCTGATTTTTTTTTTCTAAATACTACCCTTCAGTTCCCACATCAAAATGAGATCACAGGTGGAGAAAGAGAGGAAGCTGATGACATTCTGCAAAGTATTCCAGGTGAAGGACTGTGGAGGCTGAGGTGGGGTGAATGTGATGGAGGCTGTACAATGTACAAAGAAGCTTCTGGGTATGTTTTGAATATATAGCCAATAGGTCTGCTGCTGAGTTGGATGCACAGGGCAGAGAATGAGAGGAGGCACAGATGGATTGAGCTTTGCCTTGAACAACCAGAAGAATAGATTTGCTGAAGTGGGGAGACTTTGGGCGTAGCAGGGTTGGAGCAGATGAACCAAGGTTTGTCCTTGGGCATGCTGTGTTTCACATGTCTCTTTGACATCTAAGTGGAGATATTGAGTAGGCAGTTGGATACATGAGTCTAGAGTTGGGGATGGAGATTGAACTGGGAATATAAATTAGGGGCTGTTAGCATTCAGGAGGCCTTTAGAGCAAAGGGACTGGATACGCTCATCAAAAGAATAAGTGTAGGAATAGAAGAGGTCTTGAGACAAAGGCTGGGGCACCCAACGTTGACATGTTGGCAGGAGGAGAAAGAGCAGGGATGAGCTGATGAGGCTGAGAAGATGCACATGGGGAGATAGAAGGAAAACCAGAGGGCTTGAAGTCAGGGAAGGCAAGTGAAGGAAGTGTTTACAGGTAAGAGATGATCACTCAAGTCAAATGCACTTGGAGGTCAGGGAGGATGATGGAACGGAAGTCACTATCATTCCTGACAATTTCGAGGCAAAATAGAGTGGGTTCAGTGGAGTGGGAGGTGAAGAGGTGGAGATAGCCAGCATAGACTACTATTTTGTGGAGTTTTGCTATGAAGAGGAGTAGAGATATGAGGTGGTAGGTGAAGGTGAGTGTGAGGCCAAGGGAGATATTTTAAAGACGAGAGACATTACAGCACATGTATGGGTTAAGGAAGTGATTCCATAGAGAAGAAAGGATTTGACAATGTACAAGAGTGAGATGACTTCTAAAGCATAGGTGGGCGGTGGGGGGGGGGGCAGTGCAGAGACCAAAGGAGGGGTGAGAAGAATAGTTCTGCCCGGAGGGAAGGCAGTGTATGTGGGCATAGAGGTAGAGAGGGAGGGACTGAGGTTGGAGAAGAGAGCAGAAGAAAGCTCCGAAGGGCAAGTGACTTGAGACTAACCCGGAGTCTCCAGCTGAGCCGTCCTATGACCTGGTCCCTGACTCCAGGCTGACACTCCTAGCTCAGGTGCTCTCTACCTCCAAATTTGGTAGCTTCTACCTTTCTCCTTATCCCAGCAAGTAAGGCTTTTATTTAGCCTCGACTTCCAAGGGCATACTTTGTCTTTGACATACTTCATTTCATTCGGGATTTGCCCTTGCTTTTCTGGTTGTAGGCAGAACAATGGCTCCTCCCAGCTAACGTCTGCATCCTAGTTTCTAAAAGCTGTAGATATGCTCCTTTGTATGACAAAAGGGACGTTTCCAGGTTCAGTTAAGGATTTTAAGATGGGGGGATTATTCTGGATTTTCTGGGTGGGCAGACACAGGGTCTTTACAAGAAGGAGGCAGGAGGGTCAGAGTCAGAAAAGGAGACATGACAATGGAAATAGAGGTTGGAGTGTTGCACTCTCAAGATGGTGGCGGTAAACCAAGGAATGTGGGCAGATTCTAGAAGCTGGAAAAGGCAAGGAAACGGATTGTCCCCTAGAAGATCCAGGAGGAATGCAACTCTGTTGAAACCTTAATTTTAGTCTTGTAAGACTGATTTCAGATATCTGACCTCCAGGACAATAAGATAATCAGTGTTGTTTTAAGCCCCTAAGTTTGTGGTCATTTGTTACAACAGCAACATAACTAATACATCTCTTATGAGAATTTGCCAGGCCTGAGATCCATTTGTTGAAGACTGGTTCCCATTCATATGGTGCACTGTATGAAATCATTGTAAAATCTCTGTGAGAGCACTGGGCTACAAATTGTCACTCCTCCTTTGGAGATAAGGACAGGCTGGTGACAGCAATGGTGAACAGACAGTGCCTTTGGCATCCATCATATTGGAGGCCAGTCATCCCACAGGCATGGACACACTAGCCCCAACTTGGACTTTTGCTTTGACAATGTTCACAGTAAAATGAGCCATTTCAATAAACATTGTGGACAAGACAAGGAGAAGGGATAGTCTTAGCTCTGTGTTCTGACTTGTGCCCCAGTGACCAAGGCACTGACCCACATCTTCCTGCCCCTTCTCTCAAATGGAAGTTCTGTAGGATCGGTGGGGCTGACTTCAGAGTAGGACCGGTCAAAGGCCTTCCACTTCACCTCATTGGGATTTACAGCATTTTTCTCTATTTATAAAGTTGGGACTTCTCCAAGGGAATTCCAAGAAGGCTGCCATTTTGTGTGGCTTTGGTCACTGCTGTTGCTCTTAAACTAGTTTAAGTTATTAATTGCCATCCTTCCCTAATATTTTCATTACTAAAATTAGTATGTTCATTTTCTCCATGTGGACCCTTGGACGATTTTGTGATGGGTGAAATTTCAGAAATCAGAGATAGATGTATACTGTAATTATGAAAGAGCATTAACTATTGGGGCCGTGGAGTCAATGGAATATTTCCCATAGTACTCCATACTTTCTCATACTATTTTCTTTTCCATGAACTCTCGACTTCCAATGCTACTACACTTTGTGGTTAGAAACAGGGGAAAGCAATAGCATTCTGTTTCTCTCACTTGTAAGTCAGACTCGAAGCTACAGTCCTAAGGTGAGAATTAAAATCTCGTCCACTCACAGCTTTGCCGTCAGAAGATCAGCCAGTCACCAGGCTTTGGTAAATAGTATGAAATGAGATATATTTGCCATCTGCACTGACAATAAAGTGAGCCCATAAGTTAAAAAAACAAAGAAAAAACATGAATGCAATATGGCAGAACCTGCATGAAACCTCTGTGGTAAGTTCCAAGTTAGTCTCTTTAGCCGTAACAGAAGGGGGCAAAGGACTCTGGTCAGTGAAGTCCCTGTTCTTACCTTTGGTCGGGTAAGGGGGTCAAAGCATCCAGTTCAAGTCATTGAGGAAGGGACATTTCAGAACTGCAGCCTCTTTTGTCTGTGAGCACAGGAGCCCCAGAAGAAGGATGGGGAACCTCTGAGCATGGGAATCCCCAGCTGGCAGGAGACGGATGGGCTACTTCCAGCACATGGGTGAGGCATAGTGGTACCTCTGCAGCCAACACCGTCTCTATCAGTGGACCAGCAGCTCCGGGCACCTCTTCAATGAAGCCGTTGTTAGACAGCCTCCACTCCCACCACAGTGGGGAATTGATCACTGCTTTTGGGTTTCCATCATATGTCTCTCACCCTTTCCTGGACCTGCGGCTTGCATGTCGCTGTCCTCACTGGGTTGCAAGCTTCTTAAGAGCTGGGTCAGTGTGTTATTCATCCTGTGTCCCCAGCGTGCCTCCCAGTGCCTGGCTCATCGCTGAAGCCCAGTAAACGCTGAGCGCATGAATGAGGGGGATCCTCTAAGTCGGGGGTTGGCAAAATAAGGCCTTTGGACCAAATCTGGCCCTTAGCCTCTTTTTGTAAATAATTTATTTTGTAAATGAATGCACGAATTTTGTCTACGGCACCATACACAGGTGGAGTTGAGTAGTTGCTGCTCTATAACCACAAAGCCTAAAATATTTACACTCTGACCCTTTACATTAAATGTTTGGGTCACATGATATAAGGCAATTGCATCTGCTCTTGGTGATTGTATCGTAAAGCAAATTATAATGATGTATTGAGACTCTTTTGGAAGTTTCCTCATGTATCCTTTGAAATTATCAGAGACCACCTAAGCCAAATAAATTCAGGGTTGAGAATTTATACAAATTGTTCCCTTTGTTTAGGACCGGACTGTCCTTGTAATCTGAAGGATTTCCTGCCCCACAAAGTCTGGGGAGGGCTCAGCGGGGTTAGATTGCAGTGGGAAATACTGAAAACTGCTTTCTGATCTCAAATAATTTCTTTGTCCACTCGTGCAGACCACCTAAAATGCCATCAAATACCCCTGTGAGGATGAAGAATATTATTGTTTTATATTTTATTTTTCTATCAAAATGCTTTCCTCTTCACTCTGGTTTAGATCAGTGATGGTGATGAAACAGAGGCTTTGAGAAGGTGGATCTGTGTGGCAGCAGAATCATTCTGGAGTTGGGACCATTTGGAGTCAGGAAGGCCTGGGTGGCTTCTTAGAGCTGGGACTTTAAGCGATGGAAGGGCATCAGGCACTGGGAGATGTAGGAAGAGGCACATAGGGAGGTTCACGGGAGTATGTACATGGGTGACAAGACACATTTCTCCACTTCTGGTGTGTGCCCTGGGGCACCTGCTGTAATCAGGACCTTCACACCAACTGGACAAATACATGTAATCCAGTGGCTCCCAATGGAGGGCAATTTTTCCCCCTTAGGGCACATTTAGTAATGTCTGGAGCTATTTTTTGTTGTCAGATCTGGTGGGGATGGGTGCTGTGGTCCAGGGAGGAGAGGCCAGGGATGCTGCTAAATATCCTACAATACACAGGACAAACCCTCCTCCTACACACACAGCAAAACATCCTCTGGCTCCAGACGTCAGCGGTGCTGAGCTTGAGAAACCCTGATCAGAGCCTTGGCATCCCCACACACTTCCTTTGACATTATGAAAGATGTTTGGAGAGAAGCTATGTGTGGAGAGGTACATGCTTGGCTGGGGCCTCGTGCAAATTTTTGCCTAGGAGATTGCAAAGTAATACGACGGGGCATCTACATTCTGTTTTGGAAGAATAGGAAGAATTATCTTGTCATCACAGGCCAATTATCCTGTGACTATTTTGGCTGCACACTAAGTGTTGCTATGTAATTGCAATTAACATGTAAGTGATCTAGGGTTTTTGGTGTGTGTCATTCCAACGTTGAAAAATATATTACTAACGTTACGGTGACAGCTGCACTTGTGTGACTTATGACCAAGGAAGAGGTGGCACTGGAATCAGCCACATTGTTGGCTCCTTACCTGGCCTCTGAGCTCTCCTATAATCATGTTTTTAGATGAATTTTAGGCACGAATGTACAAAGGGGCTTGAAAAGCAGTGGTAAGTTATCCACGTTGAGAGCGGTCATGTGAATGTGTGATTTTTCTTAGACCCACTTTCAGGTCCAACAGTGATTCTTTAGAAAGGTCAGCACATTCTTGGTGGCAGGGAAGAGTCTATCTCTTGTATCAACAGAATACACTTTCTCTTCTCATACCTTAAAATGTTCCCACCTGGCTTTAAAAAAACAAACAAACAAACAACTTTTTGAAACAAATGTAGCCGCCATTTTTCTACTAGTTCTTAGGGCTGTGAGTTTTTCTGTAATGCTTATTAACTCTGATAGAGCTCCTGTCACTGTGTGCATTTCAGTATCTACCAAAACAATGACCTTTACCTTGAACTTTCAATAATGAGGTGCTAATGTTCTTCAATGAGTAAATTTTCTGAAAATGTCTTATCTTGAATAGAATTCCTTTTCTCCTCTGTAGTCATTTGTAGCAGTGAAATAGGGAAGTTAGAGAGGGTGTTTGATTGTTGAGTGGGCTTTGGCCAGACCCTGGCCCGCTGCTTAATCTAGGTGGAGTGCCCTGGGGTGGTGGGTGTGCTCGGCTCCCTGAGGGCAGCTGGTTCGTGCGCGAACCCTGGTTGCCCTGTCTTGCACATAGTTGAGATTCAGGCTGGTGGGGACACCCCAGCTCTGCTGCCCATCCTTCTGGGTCTAGGAACTCAATTTCATCAGAGCCTGTGGGGATCCTCAGGCAATTAATTTTACTTACACTTGATAAACCTGCACACACTCAAAGTGTAAACCCTCAGGTGAGGGTGCTGGTTTCAGTAATTCCAGCACCTGGGTTCTTCCAAGGATGAATCAGCTGTGGT
Organism: Platanista minor; assembly: GCA_004363435.1. Classification (NCBI taxonomy): domain Eukaryota; kingdom Metazoa; phylum Chordata; class Mammalia; order Artiodactyla; family Platanistidae; genus Platanista; species Platanista minor. The sequence continues at coordinate 24,565 of RJWK010002293.1, forward strand.
CCCCTGTCCCACTATCCATATACCCCAGCCTGGCTTCCCCCATCCCCACCCAGCAGCACCCAGGCTCACTCGGGTTGGTTTCTGGTGCCAGAGGTCTTTATCTGCTGTATATAATCAGCCACCAGATTGTATGACCGTTTTCACTATTTCTTTAACATGCCTCCTGCATCTATGCATTTGCTTTTGGCTCCCATAGCCTCACATCCTAAGTCAGGTCTGGACTGCTGCAGTAAACTCGTTTCCAGGCCACCACATCCTGGATGCTAGCAGCCAGCTTCATCTTTTAAAGCATGAGCACACAAAACAAAACACAAGGGCAAAAGCATCTTCTGACGTGAGACTCCTGCATTTACAAAAGAGATAATCATTGCTTATTTTACTCTCATTATGCTTTTCCATATCGAGTTTTAAAAATCAAATCAAAACTGGTCTCAGATCAGCTGTGCAGACCCTGCTGTTACTAATCACTGATCTTTTTGTGCTTTAAAACCTTTCAAAACATTTATATACGCATTGTCTCGCCTGGCTCACTTAAAGGATAATTTGGCCAAAAAGAGTCATTTGCGCACAATTTTTCAGCAATGTCCAGAAAATACCTATAGAACTGTATAAAGTGATATTTGTGCATTGTTTGTGATTTTGACAATATGGTCTTTATTACACACTTTTATGGTCAACACAAGACCAAAAATGAAGCCTCACTCTGAATCCAAACCCCTTCCCCAGGTCCGCTTGCTGGCTTCTCCACCCATCAGGTTTCCCGTAACCGGTCTGATTAAGCTCCAATCCTGCTATGTCCCTTCTGTAAAATCATTTCATAATGGTTGCATCTAAGCTGCTAGTGTAACAATCTAGATAATAACACACTTTGTGAGGATCACTGATTATAGCTGCATATTTATAATCCAAGCTGTGAGTGTTTTCATCTTCAGAAATACAATAACGTATTTTTCACACCAATTTGAACCCAGCACGTGATCCTATTTTCTTCCCAGAAGCTGTTTTTTTTTTTTTCTTTTTGCTACTCTTGCTTCCATCACCTGTCAAAACGCTGCTGGGGAGACCTCTCTGGTTTATCGCCCACGTATTTATGGTATTTTTCCTGTGCCCCTTGACTCCGTCTCCTCAGGCTTCATTAACATTCACTCACCTCATTCAGCACTTATTGCATCAGGAGACAGATCCAAATGCCTCTGGCTTTATCTCGCACATTCCAATTCTCAGAATTAGAAACATTCACAGTCCACTTTCTGCTTAAGAGTGCTCGCCTATCTAAAGTTTTGGTAGGATGCCTTGGGCTTGCCCTCAGCTCTGAGGAGGTGACATACCTGCTCAAGGTGAGGCCACCCTGGTTGTCCTGCTGATTTGGGCTGATGTAGCCACACTCGGGTCCCCTTGGCCCGTCCAGGGAGCAGTGGGGATGTGGGTGGCTGGCTGGCTGTCTCACGGGGGATGAGGGGATGGAAGAAATGGCCCTGCCTTCTCTTGCCCTGATGTGACCAATCACATCTTGAGTCACTTATTAAAAAATTTAAAAAATTGTAACTGGTTAACTATATTGTTCCACTCAAAGTTGGTGTAAAATGTTTATGAGGATGAAATTTTGGTATCCTTGAGAAAAGCACAACAGCTTTGATCAGGCTGCTGTGAGCAGATAACAGATCAGAGGTCTCCGTTGAGCTAAACATTCTTTTTGAAGCTGATTAGCCATTAATCAGTAAATCAAGAACTTATAGAAGAAGTGGCTAACAGGTGCTTTGCAAATACAGTGAAAAAGGAGTATCACCCCAGGAGCTAAATGGAAATTGATCTGGACAAACCAGGTCAAGCAGGCTAGATTCCTGCCCTGAGAGGTTAGCCCAGTGCAGCACGGGGCATGAAAGCCAGGCTCTGCTTCCTCCTTTCTCTGACCGCATGTCCATTTTGGTTCAATGTTGTTTTATACATATATATATATTATATATTCATATTTGTTTGATATATATGTTTGTCAAATGCTACTGTTATTTGAAATTGTGAAATTTTAATGGAAATACATCATTCAAACCAAGTAAAAGTTCAAGATCAAATCCTGCCTTGTGCTTTAGGGCATCTGAACTTAGAACATTTACCAGCGGCATTGGGTCTAGTTGGGCTGTGAAGAGAATGGGTGATAAAGTTGAAATATTCGCTTTACACATGTTTATCTTTTTGTTTTCATAGAAATGCATACTTATCGTAGAATATCGCAAAAGTAGCAAAAGTGTAAAGAAGCAGAATAAGTCACCAAAAACCCACTGCCTGGGAAAAATTTTTATTGCCATTTTGCATACTCCTGTCCAGATGTTTTTCATACATTTTTTCCTTTTTTAACATAGTTAAGAACGAACACATGTAATAATTTGTTCAATAAGTATTTTCATAGATACATGTTTAGAGAGGCCTGGCTTAACATACATTTAAATGAAGAATATGTTGTTTCTTATTTGACTGCAAACTGAATGTGGGGAAATATTTCAAACACAATCTTAAAATTAATCGAAGCAGATACAGTGTCCAGATGAGGGAGATAATCTAGAGCATTCTGGATTATACACTACCATTTGGAAAAAATTGGGGGGCATGTGCTCCAATACACACTTATTTATGTATATATTTATCTATTAATAATATACATGTAACTATCGTAATATATTTTACTTTTATGTACTATCATTTTTACCCATTGTGTATATATACACACACACATAAAAATCTAATTACACACATGTAACTATAGTAGTACATTTTATATGTATGTATATAAATATATATAATAGCATATATTAAATATATTACTATAGTTACAGGTACATAATAGATATATCTGTATGATATGTATGTATGTATATATGTACATACATATATTGGGTAAAAATGATAATGCATAAAAGTTGTTATATTTATTTTTCACATTCCGATTAATCATTTTCTCATCCCTGGGGTGCTTGTGTTGGAAATCACTGAAATAGTGTGCTTTTCTCTGGACATCCCAATATGTAACTCTTACCAGAGACTGTTGCCTGGAAGGTGAGAGATCTGGGAAACAGTCATCTGGGGGTAGTTGCGAGACTGAATCTGCTTAGCAGCTCTGCCAGAGACTCGAGACCCCATGGTCACTAACAGTCCCTGTGTTCTTGAACCACAGGAGGTGTCAGATGTATCTCCTCCCCTTTGGCTTTTCACCTTTTCTGTAACCATTCCCCATGAGAGTGTAATGTGAAACTTACTGTGTCCTAGCAATGCCAGAACACAAGGAGGCCTGGTTAGACATTCTTGATACTAAAAAGGCCAAGTGGAAACATTATATGATTGTGAAAGTGGCCCCGATTAGCCTACTATCACGATTAGCCTACTATTAGCCTACTATTATCTACGTTATGTGTTAACACGCTAGTCATATCACATCCATGGGTGATATTTTGAAAAATCACATTCTCATTTCTGGCAATTTTAGGCACAGTAAAGATGGGGGAATTGATGGGGAAGACCTTTGATATTCTTAAAAGATGCACCTTGAGAACTTAATACGTACCCCAATTCTCAAATGCAGTGATAACACAGCATTTCAGCCCAGCATACAGTGGGCTCGCCAGAGACCCGGGCACTGCTGAATTGTGATCCCAGTCTCCAGGATGTACTGTGCCTGTACGCTGAGAAAGAGCTAGTGCTTCCTGAGGCAGCCTCGCTTACTCTTCACCTCTGTCGCCAGCACTAGCCAGTGGCTGGCTTTGGTGGCCATTGATTCCTCCAGGAAGACCAAGAGTTCAATCAGTTCACATGTGCTTGTCGTAGTTCACTACGACAGGGAGCAGAGAACCACCGGGGTTTTTGCCAATGGAGATGCTGGGTGGTCAGCAGGCTCATTCCCCAGCCAAGTGACTTGCTCCGACATGCCTGCTTCCTCACTGGCATCCAAACACAGGCCCCAGCAAAGTTACAGATGGTCACATATCCCGGACACTGAGGCTTGGGGAGAACAGGGAACTTCATTCTTGAATGTTGGAGAGCATGGGTGACCCCTGCTATTTCTCCTTAGTTATCTGGCATCCTGGGGCTGTCCCCAGCCGCCCTGAGAATTAGTCATGCTGTAGCAGAGACTTAAGTAACAGGCACATCTTAAGTATGAGCTTATCACCCATCTCATTTGGCAGAAGAGGAATTCGGGGCTGGAGGTTTTCATAGTGAGTTGGCAGGAGAACCCGAGCCCCCAATTCGCTAATCCCGTTTCCTTATCTGCACAATGGCACAGAGGGAAGAAAATTAGAGGTAATTTGCATGACATGCCCAGAACTCATAAAAGAGTCTCTGGAGAGTTGATTCCTCCTAAATCAGGACTAGAATCCAGAATTCCTAAGTCATGATCCTGGTGCTTCCTGGAAGCCACAGCTATGGCATTGCCAGGCCGTCCAAGGCTATAAGCTTGACCCGTGGTCTGGGAAATGCTGCTCACAATTTGTAATGACACATGGCACTAACTTTCTAAAAATCACATTTTACCATTTGGTTTCTTTCTGCACAGTCACTTGTAAGAGCCCTTAATTCAGAGGCAATAATGCCTTGTGTGAGTTATGTAAGTTGGTACAAAATTTCCCATCCGTGAGATAGGAACAAAAAGTCTCTCTGTAATAAACAAAAAGTATTGTGTATAATTTCCCACTGGTCTTTTTTGTTAATTGAGCTCTTACTCTTGAAGCCTTTAATGTAGAGAATCAATGAATAACTGACTTTTATGCACAGTGTCCTTCTATTATGTTCAAGGGCTCAAAATTGAAAATCAACTATTTTTAGATCTTACATGATGACGTAAAAGATTGTTTATTACTGGTAATACAGGAAGCAGATTGCATTTCTACTTGCCTGGTTTTTCTGTGAAGGCTTGAATGAGCTCCCATTCTTGCTGATTCATTAATTATGGGCCAAAACGACTTGAGTAAAGTCTGATGATTTTTACACGTGGAATGTGGCTCTCAAACATTTCTAGTACAATTCAAGTTCAAATCCTGCTTTGGCCAATCAGGATGGTGGTCCTTAGAGAAATCAAATTAACTTTTCATACGTGAACCCTGTTGGGGAAGGACGTGGGATACTACGTGAAAAGGAAGGAGCAAAATCCTCACGCTGGCTTTTGCCCCAAAGGCTGGTTCTCTGCACCCTCTTTCCTGCCTCCTCCTCCCCTTCCTCCTTCAAATCCCATCTTCCTCTCCAACTTTTCTCCTCTCTTTCTCTCTCTCCTTATTCTGATTCATGATCCAGTATTACGACTCCTTGTTTTTTTTTTTTTTTGTGGTACTTGGGCCTCTCACTGTCGTGGCCTCTCCTGTTGCAGAGCACAGGCTCCGGACGCGCAGGCTCAGCGGCCATGGCTCACGGGCCCAGCCGCTCTGCGGCATGTGGGATCCTCCCGGACCGGGGCACGAACCCGCGTCCCCTGCATCGGCAGGCGGACTCTCAACCACTGCGCCACCAGGGAAGCCCACGACTCCTTTTTTAATGTGGCCAAATGTCATGGAAACTCACCCAGCAGTTCTTGTACTTCTAGTGTCTGAGGTGGAAGAAACAGAAACAGCACCCAGAAAATAACTATGAACTCAACAACCTCGTACAATAAATTGTATTCAATGCATCACAACGGCTTCTACATACATTTAAAAAACATTACACAGAAACCTGCGAAGAAATACTTTTTTCCATTTATGGGCCAGTATGGACCCAAGGACATCTCGCAGTGAAGCTGCAACTGCCCATTGGTTGGGAACCAAAGAATTCATGATACATACATTTCCATTTATTTATCCATTAACTGTTTACTGGCTACCAGTGATGTACTGAGCACTGTGGGTATAGATGGATGATAGGTAATTCTTGCCTTCAGGTGGACGTATGTGGACCAGTGAGAGGCTGGGCGGGGTTTGGAGTCCTTCCAGCGCTTAGTAGCTTTGTGACACTGGGCAAATTGGTTCACCTCTTTGTATGTCAGTTTTCTCACCCATAAAGTGGAGGTAAAATTAGTAGCTTCCTTCATTGGATTGTGGCAAGAATTAAACGAGGGATGACACGTGAAGAGTTGGGAGGTGGCTGGTGCATAAGTACTGAGAGATGCCATTATATTTATACATAGTGTGAAGGGTGTGGCCCTGGGCCCCAGCCCCTCAGCCTGGGCGTGGGTACCAGGATCTCGCTGTTGGATGTATGCTGGCTCTCAGCCCCCTTCTCCCTAGCAGGATGTGTCCCTCCACGGCTCCTGGGAAGCAGCCACCAAGGTGGAATAGGAAGCTCAGAGACTTACTGGGAAGTCCAGGAGGAGCAGAGTAGGGGGAGAGCTTCAGAGCATGATGCTGAGCGACACCTGTGAAGGCAGGGTGGGGACACGGAAGCTGCACAAGGAGAACCTCAGGTTCCCATGTCCCTCTGAGAAAGTCTCCATAGGGCTGCAGGGACCCCAGAGCAGAGATGGCCTATGCAAGAGTCCTGTGTCATTGGGCAGCAAGGCCCAGCCCTGATACTCCTGCAAAGCTCAGTATTGCCGGAGCAGCCAGGGAGAGCTTGGTGGCAGGTGATGGCGGCAGTGGTCCCGAAGATGCAGCAGCTGGAGGCGAGCTGCTCCCAGGCTCCTTGTGGCAGTTTCTCCCAGCAGGGAGGTCTGAGCAGCACATCCCCAAGGTGGCTTCTGGAACCCTCAGCCTACCCTAGGAAGCCCCAGGGGTACGTTGGGGGAAGGAAAGTCTGCCTAGGGCTCCTGTCCCAGCCCCCTTCCGCACTCCATTGCCTGGGGGCGTGGGGCTGCCTCTGGCTGGGCCTCTCACTGGCTCAGCCACGTGGGCACTTGCTCTGGTCCTGGCCCTCTAGGGTGGCTCCTGCACCCTGTGTCCCGGAACAACTCTCTCGTGGGCACAGCTCCCTGAGCTCTGGTCCACCCCCCCTCAGGTACCATGCTACCCTATCCATGCCCCCTCTCCATCCCACCTCCTCTCTTCCCCAGGAGACTCTGAGGGAAGCTAGCGCCCCCAGCTGCTCTCTCCATTTCTACCTGACCCCTGTGCCCTGCGCACCGGCTCAGCGGGGCTGATGGGGCACCAGCCCTCAGACAGCCACCCGGTGGGGTTCAGTGAAGGTGCCCCCAGAGGGAGCCCCTTTCCCAAGGACAGGTGGGAGACAGCAGAGGGAAGCAGGAGCACTCCAGGAGCTGGCCTGCAGGGGCCGCGGACAGAACTCCTTCCTGCTCCTTGGCCTCTCCTGCCGAGCACGTGGCCATCCCAGCCTTGGTTTCTAGGGAACAAGGAAGGCATTTCTACAGCGGGGATGAAGCAGCTAGTTAGGGATTCTCCTGGACAAAGACTTGCATTTCAGATAACAAAAAGGCCATTTTTGCCTCACCTTTTCTCTGGTCTCTCTGGGGCAGGTGTTGGCACTGCCCAGTGGGAACGGGCAATCAACCCAGTAGCTGTTTTTCTCCAAACTAGCAGTTGCCAGGAGCTCAGTGGTCCTCAGACTTGAGGGATGCCTCCAAGTCACCTGGAGGGCTTGTTAAAAACACAGGTGACTGGACCCCATCCAGAATTTCTCATTCAGTGGGTCTGGGGCAGGGGCCAACAATCGCCTTCTTAGGTTCCCAAGTGAGGCTGCTGCCGGTCCGGGGACCACACTTTGAGAAGCGCTGTGTACACTGTGCCACGGACCCTCATGTGGACACTGGGTCTTTCCACATTCTGCCTCTCTGAGAATACTGCTTCCCTGATGACACCAAAATGTTACCGCCTCTTTGACGAGGGCTGGCAGTTACTGATTTATGACGAGCCCCTTTGACTATTTCATGAAGATGCCCCCTCTTTTAACCAACTATCCCTTTCCTGGCCAGTGTAGGCAATTTAATTTTCTTCTTATGTTAGAATGTAAACAGTGAAGGTCTCTATTCTCATTCGATTTCCTTTTGTCAAATTTTATTTGCCTCTTTGAATACTCTGGATTTAAGGTGTTGACTGATTGATTCAAACCAATCAATCCTTCCCAATCCCCCCTGTTTGGAGCCCCCAGTTGCACTCCCTTTCCTCAAAACAGCTAACTATCAACTTACTGGTCAGGACAGAGGAAATGAGATCGGTCAAGTTCATGTTGGGCAGTTAAATACTTAAAACCTAATTTATCTGGTCTGGGAGTCCACTAATGTGTCTGCGAAGGTTCAGGAGAGGCTCCCTTCTCTCCTTTTCATACCCACCGTCTGGCCACTAGTTTCTAGAAGGCACAGTGGCTAACCTGAAGGAAGGGTCAGAGTTGTGGTCAGAGGACTATTCTTTGGCTAAAATCCTTCAAGTGAAAAGAATACCCTCTCGGTGTCTGACAACAGTGAGCTTTTTGGATATCAAAACACTGCACCCGCGCCCCCTCCCCACTCCGGCCCAAAACAGCAGCAGGACTCTTTCTGTTGTTTCTAATGAGAAAGTGAAGTTATCTCTGGAACTGCATGGCAGGTTTCATTCAAAATTCCTGCTGAGTTGACGTCATGAAATAGTAACCATTCACTCCATAACCTTCAGTTTTTGCACACAACCCAGAATGTCCCATAGAGATGTACATACATTTCAGAAGAGACGTTTGTGATGGGACTTGTTTAGCCTGACTTGGAGCCTTTTCTGTGCCACGTTTTGGTTTCCAAATGAGAGGAGGTCAACTGGAATCTGGGCATCCAGGAAGCCCTGCTGATGGCCAGGTGTGCCCTGCATTTCAGGAAGCTGCCAGCAGGTGGGAGAGGAGCTGTGTGGCTCCCAGGTGGAGCTGGAGGATGGCAAACAGCACTGAGTGGAACGTTGGGCTGCCTCTGCCAGAGCAAAGCTGCTTTAGGACTCAGTGAGTTATTGCAACACGTAAGAACAGCGAGCTGACTTCATGCCAGGTTCTCCCCCACTGCAGGCTCGCACCCTGCCTGCTGGGCGCTTGAAGCCACCTTGTTGCTCTGACTGCTGGCCTCTGACCATTGGCATCACAGGCATCATCCCTCCATCCACAGGCAGGTCCATCCCTGTCCTCTCGCTGGCTCCCTGAGCGTCTCCTTCTGCCACTCTACCTGTTTATTCCAGAACAAGTTCTCCTTCTGCTCACCCCTCTTCTGCCCGCCTTCCATCCTAGTTTTACCTTCATTAAACTTTAAACAACACCTCTCTATAAAATACTACAACTGCCTTTAGGAGAAAGGATGCAGTGGCTAAGTTTTTCTTTGTACCTGATTGGTGGTCAGATAGAATGGTTATAAAAGGATGCTGAGCCAGACCAAAGACATCAAATAAATGCCAGCCTAAGCAATTAAAATGCACCATGTTGGAGAGGCACCCAGGGGCTCTGCCCTAGTTAGGGGTCTGTCTGGTGCTCAATTATAAAGGCCCTTTTCAAGAGGCTGATTCCGTCAGCTGGTCATTGTCACTTATTCTGGGCTGCAGCATAATTGGCCACAGTCTTGCATCCTTGGAATTTCTCCAATTCTGTAAATGCTGGTATTGGTCTTTTAGACACATGTGGTTAAAAGCAGTCGTTTGTTTTGTTACAGGGGCAAAGAATGATTAGAAACTTTGTGCTAAGGGATGCATCTCATTCCTCTTACTCCTGAGACTTGCTCTCCCTGCATCCCTGCCCCCTCCTCCCGCCACCTGCCCCTCCGCCCATAAGTCTTTGAAAGCAAAACAGGAGCTTGAGTTTGCACAATTAGGATTGCACAATTGCCTGACTATATAGGCAGAAATTGCTTTTATAAAAAGAAATTTTATTTTTCTGTGGGAGTTAAACTTCATTACCATATTCCTTTTTGTGGATGACTCAAGTTAGGGATTTATAGCATTTATTTATTTATTATTTATTATTATTTTTACTTTTAGGCCACACTGCACTGCATGTGGGATCTCAGTTCCCCAACCAGAGATCCAACCCACACTCTGGCAGTGGAAGTTTGGAGTCTTAACCGCTGGACCGCCAAGGAAGCCCCTATAGCGTTGTTTTTTTTTTTTTTTTGCTCTACGCGGGCCTCTCACTGCTGCGGCCTCTCCCGTTGCGGAGCACAGGCTCCAGACGCGCAGGCTCCTCGGCCGTGGCTCACGGGCCCAGCCGCTCCGCGGCATGTGGGATCTTCCCGGACCGGGGCATGAACCCATGTCCCCTGCATCGGCAGGCAGACTCTCAACCACTGTGCCACCAGGGAAGCCCCCTACAGCGTTTTTGACCCTGTTAAACAGAGGACCAGTAACGAGCTGTGAACAAATTTTCAACCTGTGACAAAGCCAAATATTCTGAGGATACTATTACTTGCTTTTCCCAACACAATTTCTGGAGAAACACAGATGGAAAATCAGGGTCTATGTTTGTCACCGCAGCTGTTACATGAGAGCGTGCTTTGTTGGAACCAGATTTCTATCTGTGTTGTTTCTCCATCTGCTGGGGTTTTGTCTTGCACCTTCTCCATTTGATTTCCTGAGCCTCACACACCTGGCTGTGAAATTCCAGACGCTGTGTTCACCGGCAGGCAGCCCTCTCTCCGGGCATTATTTTCACCTTTGTTTTCTGATTTTCACTTTAATGCCCGTACATCTCCCCATTCTCCAGGTATTTTCTCTAACTCCTTCCATTTCCACTTTATTTTCTCCAGTTGACAAACTCCTACTTTAAGGTGTGTAACAAAAGTCACCACCTCCATGAAGTTTTCTCCTGTTCCTGCAGGCTGGAGCTAATGGCTAATTCTCTACTGGGGCATATTTACCTATTATAACACTACCCACGTCTTCTTTTCTTGAGAAACTGTAGCTCCTTGTGGACCAGTGAGCTGTTTGTCTCATGGAAATTCCATAGAGCAGAGGTCGAATGATTGTATTTAAAAATAAAAATTAAAAATACGAAGAGGAAGAAAAAAGAAGCTTCCACTGCTATACATGAGAGAAAAAAGAGTGGCCCCAAAGAAAACAGACGTAGATAATTACAGGTAATTATCAAGGACCTAGGCTCACAGAGCATGAAAGTGCCTTCCACGTGGGGTAGTGAGGTACTGTCTTCCCTTTCGCCGGTGAAGGGTCAGGGGCACTTCCCAAGGGCACCATGCTCTTTGGCTTACATCTCATCCAGACCCTGCAGTAGTGGATTCTCGGCCATTTCTCTGTCCACTGAGTCTCTTTGGAATGATCATCATCCACTCGGGGCCACGGGGTAATATGGTCTATATCCTCAAGGATGCTATTACTGAACTGTGGTGACAGCACTAGCATGCATGGGGAAATACACTAACCCAGCATGAGAAAGGAGCAGCATGGGTCGCTGGTGCGCTGTCGTCCTGGAGAGCCACCAGAAGGCGTAAATCTCCAGGCTGTCCCTCAGACACTCAGATCCAGGTACATGGTAGAGGAACCCAGGCAGTGGTACTTTTGGAAAGCAGCATGGGGTGTTCTTCTGTACAGCCATGGTTGAAAAACCCTGGATTAGGTTAATGAATGAAACTGAAGCTCAGGACAGAGTTTGAGGTAGCTGATTTGGTTAAAACCCAGTGAGAGCAGGCAGAGGGAGGAAAGAGGTGGCTGCTGACAAATGAGGGGGAAGAACCAACCCTTGAGGGTAGGAGGAGGAGGAAGGGACATTTTTGGGATGAGCAAAAGGGAACAAACCATTAGAGAAGTTGAGAACCAGGTGCAGACGACAGAATCCTTCGCCAGGGCAGGAGACCTAGAGCTTCCATGGTAGCTGATGCCATGACCACGTGTGCAAAAACTTATTGCGTGAACCGTGCACCACCTGGTCCAAGTAAACACACCAACCTTTCCCAACCTATGACACTGCTGTCCCAGTGCCAGGAGAAACACAGCCCTGAGCCATTAGCAAGGAATCACCATTCTATCTTATTGATCATGTGCCATTAATTAACTAAAGAACCTTCTGCAAAGAGATGACTTTCATTCAGTGATAAAGGAATGGCAGAGTACCAAATGAAGTGAAAGCTGAATATTTAAATTCTGGGTAATACATTGAAGGAAGGAATGTGGCAGAAGACAAAGTTTATTAGAGGAAAATACTTCATTTTTAGTTAGATAAGTGGGATACTTATTATTTTTAAGACTAGGAGAATGTTCAGTGGAATAGATTTCTTTATTTCTCCATTTATTTTATTCATTGTAATTCTAGAATCGTGGTTACTTGGCTTTTATTCGGTGCCTGCTTGGGTTTGGGAAGCCAGAGTTTCTATCTTCCCTGACCTGCCCGCATGTGTAAACTTCCTAAGAGACTTTGTTCTTGGCTTCCCTGGTCTGATGTGGCCTCATTCCCCCAGCCCTGCTCTTGGATGAAATCTTGAGCAGCTCAGTAACTCCTTAAATCTCTGTTGGGTGGTAAAAAGGAGTTCTAGACAATTTTAGGCCCCCAAGTGGTCTTGCTTCTCTATTTTAAAAGTCCAATATATTTTGATGGCCAAAACTCCAAATGTCATTCAATGTTGAAGGTTCTCCTGCCCCAACCTGCCTTAAGATGGGAAGCCCTGGGGGGAGGAGGGGTTCAGACAATCTTTCCTATTTCCACTCTGGTCTTCTATCGCCTTCCCCGTTTCACTCCAGTGGGCTCTCCAGGGTTAGGGCTGAGAGAGTAGGAGTTGGGGGAGGGCAGGGGGACAGTCAATGACCGCTGTGGTTGAGATATGGTTTGGGTGCTCCCTGGGTTTCCCGTATAGTCACTGTTGACACCTTCCCTTCAAGGATTCCTCGGACTTTCCACTGGGAGCGTCTACATATGGCTCCTACGATGTGGGCGCTGCTTGTCACACAGGAACCTCCCCTCAACTTCTTCATCCCATGGGGTCTCTCTACCCTCTTTCTGCTGGGTTTGTCTCACCCTGAGCCAGAGGCCTTTTTGGGTGGGTCACTTTAAAAGATGCTGCAACTGAAGCTCAGTGCCGGATTCTACGCCTGTACCCTCATCATCTTGGTAATACCTGGGACTGTCCCATGGGAGCCAGATGATAAATGTCCCAGCTTCCTCATTCCTCAGGTGGGCAGTCTCTGTGAGGGTCCCCAGCAGGTGTGAGCCCCAGGTGCTTACAATAGTAAGTTGTTCAGTGTGCCCTGCTCATTGGCTGCCTTCCCTTCCCTGGCTAACTCCCTGCAATCACCTCCCACATAGACACCTGCTCCGACATCCATTAATTTGGTGGGAGTCACCTAAAAGGAGACCTGAGAGGAGGCACACCTGCATCCCCTTTGATGGAGATGTAATTGACTCGGCCACTGTTTTTTGTTTAGCCACCAAGTCTTTCACCCCACACTTCCTAGTTCCCAGATGCTGGCCCTTCTGGATCCCTCAGTTCCAAGGGACACCTGATAAGATCTCTGAGAGGTCCCCTTGGGACCCTCCACTGGACTCTGAATGGTAGGATGGCACAGTCCCCCACCCCTTCCTCATGGGGGGTGAGGTAGAAAAAACACCACAGTACCACAAAACCTCTCCCTGAAGAAGTTCTTTGGAGCAGGCCTTTGGGTTAAGAGTGCAAAATGCGTTTCACAGCCTCCTTTTCAATGTTCCATAGGTACTAGCCCCTCACTTTAGAATAGTGGGGTGATGGCACCTACACTTTTGAGTTTCACCCAATTTTAACATGCTATTATCGCCATCAGTGCTCGGTGCCGTAGAGGGACTCCAGGCATAGAAGGAGGTAAGAGCCTCACGAAGGCCAGGCCTTGGCTTTTTCACACTTGTGTTCCGGGTGCCTGGGACATAGTAGGTGCTCCATAAGTGATATTAGCGGAAAGTACAAATGTGCGCTCAGATTTTAGGGGTTAGCCCTGTGGTCAGTACTGCACCAGTCAGGGTTCTCCAGAGAAACAGACCAACAGGAGATATATATCTCTATCTCTCTACGTATGTATGTGTCTATCTGTCTACCTATGTATCTATGTATCTATGTATCTGTCTATCTATCTACCTATCATCTATCTATCTATCTATCTCTTTCTATCTATCAGAGAGAGATTTATTATAAGGAATTGGCTCATGTAACTATGGAGGCTGGCAAGTCCAAAATCTGCAGAGCCAATGTCCCAGTTTGAGTCTGAAGGCTGGAAGCCTTCCTGGTTCTAGAACCAGGAAGAGTCTGGAAACTGTGAGACAGGAGAATTCTCTTACTCAGGAGAATGTCAGCCTTTGGTCTATTCAGGCTTCCAACAGATTGGATGAGGCCCACCCACATTGGGGAGGGCAATCTGCTTTACTCTGCCTACTGATTCAAATGCTGCCCTCACCCAAAAACACTCACAGACACACTGGGAATAATGTCTGAGCAAACATCTGGACACACAACAATCCAGTCAGACTGACATAAAATTAACCATCAGAGCTACCAAATCAAAAAAAAAAAAAAAAAACACAGCAGATTTTAGGATCATTGGCAAATGTTTAAAATACCAAACCAAACTTTTATAAAAGATTCCAGTGATTAGGAGGAGAGACATTCTACTATGTCTAGAACTTCCTTATATTTTATCACTCAATGTTGCCCATCGACTTGTGGGGTGAGGAATATTATTTCCAATATACCGAGGAGGAAACCAAGTCTCACAGAAGTGAAGGAATTCACCCAAGCCCACATGAGTAGTCATCTGGGGAGAGGACAGGATGAGGCTGGTGGCATCTGGAAATTTACCATTAGAAATTAAGAATTTTGGAATAAGGACTGATCATCTTTACAGAGCAAATACCATTTGAAGCTATATGATGATCCATATATTTAGTTTCCCAGGGCTGGCATAACAAGTTACTACAAACTGGATTCTTTAAGACAACAGATATTTATTCTCTTATAATTCAGGCCAGAAGTCCAAAATCAAGGTGTCAGCGGGATAATATGCTTTCTTTGAAGGCTCTAGGGGAGGGTCCTCCCTTGCCTCTTCCTACCTTGTGGCTGGTGGCAAACTGGCATTCCTTGTAGGCATATCACCTCAACCACATGGCATTCTCTCTGTGTGTCTTCACATCACCCTCCCTCTGCATCTGTGTCCAAATTTGCCTCTTCTAAGAAGGACACCAGTCATTGGATTTTGGCCTCACCCTAAACCAGAATGACCTTGTCTTGACTTGATTACAACTGCAAAGACCCTATTTCCAAGGAAGGTCACATTGACAGGTACCAGGGGGTTAGGACTTCAACTTTTTTGGGGCGATGCAATTCTACCCACTACATACATTAATGGGTACTCTCTCTGAGTTTAGGATTTCCTGTTGGAGGAGACAGGACAGAAGGCAGCAGTAGGGGAAGGTGTGGATGGCAGCATAGTTTGAAGCCACAGTGCCGGGAGTGACTGAGCCAGACATTTTGGAAAAGGCTTGGAGCTGCAGTCTCGTTTTTGGTTTCCTGGGACACTCCTGGGATTGATGCTGCAATAACGCACACACTGTACATAAGAGATGGCCTAACAAAGCCTCACCTGTCATTTTATCTCTGTCTCTTTCACAGTTTTCGCCAGATACAGCCCTGAACCAAACAGACCCCGTGTGTGATACCAAAATTCTTGCCTGAGTACTCACTATTTTAAAAACTGTTTAATTTGGGCTTGACATGGACAAACTACTATATTTAAAATAGATAAGTAATTAGGACCTACTGTATAGCACAGGGAACTCTGCTCAATATTCTGTAATAACCTAAATGGGAAAAGAATTTGAAAAAGAATAGATACATGTATAACTGTAACCGAATCACTTTGCTGTACACCTCAAACTAACACAACATCATTAACAAACTATGCTCCAATATAAAATAAAAAAATTTTTAATTGTCTTAAAAAATTAATGATCCAATTTAGGAAACATTAAAAAGAAATAACAAAAAAACTCCCACCATCAGATCTGGGGCTGTTCAAAGAGGAGAATTTAGTGAGTTGAATAAGAATTCTCCAAAATAGCAGGTTATAATTTTCCTAATAGCCTGTGCACCAAGGAACGGAGCTTGTGTTCAGTGCACAACCCATCAGATCCGTCTTAACGTGGACTGCATCCTTGTGTGTCAACTCAACCTGACAAGATGTGCTGTGTCTCACAAGCCCTGTTCACTGTTCTCAAGACGTTTTCAGCCCCTTAATAGCTGGAGTGAACAAGCACGTGCTGGAGAAATAATGAAAACCTATGAGCAATGAATACAGAGTTCACCTCTTTGGTACAAATATTCTCAGAGCTGTCATGATCTGGGGTGATTAAGTCAAGAATAAGACGTGGTGAGATCACCTTCATCAAGTTTTTTCTTGTTTAAATTTACTCTGGAAACATTTCCTTTAGAATAAGTACCAGATTTTACAAATTTATTCTCTAAAGGTAAGTGTGCTGGCAAGTTTTCAATAATTCAAAATACAGGCTTATGATGGAGTCAGGTTTGAAAACTGCACAACCTCCAATTTCACAGCGTCTGCGGAGTTCTGCCTTGCCGATTGCAAGAGCTGGGGATAAAAATAAATGGGGTGATCAAGCTTCTTGGTGCTTCCGATGGGATATAAGCATGAAGTGGTTCATCTGTGATGCATCCGAAGGGGTACAAAAGCAGGATGACCCTGTAAGGCATTTTTTTGAATAAAGGGTTGTTCCTAGGACTATGATCTTGCTTTTCTTCATTTTACCAAAATATAAAAACTGTTCTACTTCATTAAGGGAGTTTCCATGGTATCACAAATAGGATATTTTCTCCTTTGCAGCTTGTGCTCATTATTTAACTTGTCAATACCACTCCTCATTTTTGTCAAGTCATTTTGAAATCTTCAATAGTAGACAGTTGGCCCTCTGTATGCATGGGTGTGGCATCTCCAGATTCAACCAAGCTCAGACTGAAAATTATGGAAGAAAAAGTTCCAGAAAGCAAAAACTTGAATTTGCTGCTCCCTGGCGACTATTTACATGGCCTTTACATTGTATTTACAACTATTTACTCAGCATTTACATTGTATTAGGTATTATAAGTAATCTAGAGTTCATTTAAAGTATATGGGAGATGAATGGATAAAGAAGATGGGGCACATATATACAATGGAATATTACTCAGCCATAAAAAGAAACAAAATTGAGTTATTTATACTGAGGTGGATGGACCTAGAGTCTGTCATACAGAGTGAAGTAAGTCAGAAAGAGAAAGACAAATACCGTATGCTAACACATATATATGGAATCTAAAGAAAAAAAAAGTTCTGAAAAACCTAGGGGCAGGACAGGAATAAAGACACAGATGTAGCGAACGGACTTGAGGACATGGGGAGGGGGAAGGGTAAGCTGGGACAAAGTGAGAGAGTGGCATGGACATATATACACTACCAAGTGTAAAATAGATAGCTAGTGGGGAGCAGCCACATAGCACAGGGAGATCAGTGCTTTGTGACCACCTGGAGGGGTGGGATAGGGAGGGTGGGAGGGAGGGAGATGCAAGAGGGGAGAGATATGGGAACATGTGTATATTTATAACTGATTCACTTTGTTGTAAAGCAGAAACTAGCACACTATTGTAAAGCAATTATACTTCAATAAAGATGTTAAAAATAATTTTAAAAATAAAAATAAATAAATAAATAAAATAAAGTATATGGGAGGATGTGTATAGGTTATGTGCAAGTATAATACCATTTTATGTAAGGAACTGGAGCATCCGTGGATTATGACATCCCAAGTTGGTCCTGGATCCAGTTCCCTGCGGATACCGAGAGATGACTGTATAAGTAGATAGCTATCAAATATTTAGAACTATTGCTTGCTACAGTTTATGGAATTTCACCCTATGTGGAGGATTTGGGTTGGTTGTTAGTAGCTCTGAGAACAGAATGAGGACATTTCCAGTCTCTCGTTACACATCCTTCTTAGCACAAGGAAGACCTTGGAAACCACGGAGCTCTGTGCTTGCGAAGGTTCATTCCTACCTGGGACTGAAGGTGGTATGGAAAGAGAAACACTAGAGCTCACGGCTCTTACCTTCAATCCAAGTCCTGAGACTTTTCAGGGGTGGGGTCCAAGGCACGCACACTGACCCACATCTGCTCATACAGTGCCTTGTCCAAGCTGGAGTGTGGACATTTACCCTGCTGTTTTTTTTTTCTTTTTTTCCTCTAGGTTTTATCCGCAGGTGTGAAAATTAGTTGTGACCAGTCAGAAGCATACATGAAGTCATGTGGTGATGCGGAGTGGTCGGCCACAGGTGGGCAGGCTTTTCATGGGGGAGGAAAAGGCGTGGAAAGGGCTGCCCCCTTAGATGCCTGGTGGAACTTCAGGGGTGTGGGCAGTGGTCTCGGGGGGATAATGAACACTCAGCTCAGCGGTTCTCACCCTGCTCTGAGACATAGCAGCAGTGTGACATGGAACGAGTCGCATCTTCTTTCTGAGGCTCAGCTCCCTTATCTGCAAAATAAGGAATGGGAGAAGAATGCCCATCCAACAGGGTTGTCACGAGGGTCAAGGGGAAGATCGCAACCCAAGGAATTTGAAAGAGGGTGTAAACCCATGAGAAACTGCAGTCACGTACCACTAGCAAAGTTCCTGGTATGTACTGGGTGCTTTAAAAAAGACTGTGGAATTAATTTAGGATGAATAAATGAAAAGAGTTAAGTAGCCCGTTCTGCACAGGATTTGTTTTCAGGAACCACACATAGAGGAGGGTATTTCTAGGTTCAAGATTCACTGTTGAAGCTGAAGAGAAAACAGGGTATGCAATTTAGCCAGTACTTATAAGGCGCCTACTATGTTTAGGACCCAGTGCTGGGCGTGTTGGGAGAGAGGTGAGTTTTGTTAAGACATGGAAACTGCACTTCAGCTAGGCAGTCCTCTGCTGCCTCTGCGAAAAGGAAGTGAAAACAACACAAATCACAGTTTTATGTGTATATGTGTGGGACTTCTACTTCTGGTCTATTTGTCTCTCTTTAAGCCAATACCAAAATGTCCCAATTAATGAACTTTTGTAATTAAGTCTTGAAATCTGGTGGTGTCAGTCCTCCCACTTTGTTCTTCCATATTGTCCTGACACTTCTAGGTCCTTCACACTCCCACATGCATTTGAGAATCACCTTCTCAATTTCCAAAAAAAAAAAAAAAAAAAAAAAACCTGTTGGGATTTTGATCGGTATTACATTGAATCCATAGATCAGCTTCTTCCCCATTTGTGATCATAGTCTGTTTCTCCATTAATTTGTCTTCTTTAATTTCTTAGTAATGTATTTAGCTTCCACGCTAGTGATCGTGCACAGATTTTGGTAGATTTATTCCTAGCTGTTTAATTTTTTGCATGTTATGCTAAATAGTATTTTTAAAAATTTATTTTAAAATTATGTGTTGCTTTAGAAGCCTAGGCTTGAGTTCAGATTCTCCCATTTACTAGCTTTGTGTCTTTGGACACCTTCCTTTACATGCCTCCGTTTCCTCACTTCCTCAAATCAGCTAGATGTCAGAGACGGACTGAGAGATCCTCAAACACTGCCCGGCTGATGTAATACCTTGGGTAAGTTGGTTGTAGGCCTTGTTGAAGTTCAAAGTCAGGTAAAACTTAATAAATATTAGTTTCTTTCCACATATTCCCTTGTAAAGCCAATTTTTTTTTCTTTTTTGCAAGGGAAAAAAATTGTCAAATCTTTAAAGTGGGAGAGACCCTGCAAGATGCCTGAGTGAGTCTATGTTATTGGTTGAAGTGTTCACAGTTTGGAAGGAGGGAGTGCTTTTCTTGACTTTGTATTTCTGAAATTCCCACCGAGGACACCCACACGAGAGCCCAACAGAGGCCTTTCACAGAAGCATTCTGCCTCGTGACCACCATTGAGGAAGTACGTAGTGTCCAAATGTACCGAGCGAGTGTTCCACATGAGCTATTTTCCTATGTAGATGGTTTCCTTTTGATCATAGTAATTGAAACTCCAACCCCCCGCTTAAGGGGACTGGCAAGGGTGCATTTGGTGGACAGTTGCTCACAGAGTGGGGGAAATCATCTGAGAGGCTGTGCTTTCTGGTGGATTTTTGATTATGGAAAATGAGCTTCCTACCAACACATCCACCATCTCAGCTGGCCACTTTGATCTCCCACTGCCCGTATTTTTGTCTGGGTCTGAAGGGGCCCCTGCCTCCCCCTCCACTTTCTCTGCCATGTCCTTTGGTGGTGCTCAGTCCATTAAGGGGATGATGTACTAAAACACCCCTTTCCTTCTTCCAGAAGTGTCCGTTCCCTGTCCACACTCAGACCTGCCTAGCAACTGGGGAACCCACGTGCCACAAATGTTCCCGCCTTCACACCCCTCCTCGCGGAAGGCAGGCTGGGCGCTTGAGGGTCTGCGCTGCCAGTGGGGACAGCGCCCCCTGGCTCCTCCTGTGTCTTCTCTCACCTTCTCGTCTCTCCTCTTGGCCATACAGACTCTCGACATTACTTACTGCCTCTCCAGCTAGCATGTGAAGAATCCAACCTTACACAGGCACCATTTTATTAAAACCATTCGAGATCTAGACCTTATCACGCTGAGTGAAGTAAGTCAGAGGAAGACAAATACCCTATGATATCACTTATACATGGAATCTAAAATATGACACAAGTGAACTTATCTACGAAACAGAAACAGACTCACGGACACAGAGAACAGACTTGTGGCTGCCAAGGGGGAGGGGAGTAGGGGAGGGAAGGATTGGGAGTTTGGGATTAGCAGATGCCAGCTATTATATAGAGGATGGATAAACAACAAGGTCCTACTGTATAACACAGGGAATTATGTTCAGTATCCTGTGATAAGCCATAATGGAAAAGAATATGAGAAAGAATGTATATATATGTATGGTTGAGTCGCTTTGCTGTACAACAGACATTAACATAACACTTTAAATCAACCATACTTCAATAAGATAAATTTAAAAACTTTCTAGATCTAAATACCAATGTTCCATGTCTAAATAGAGAAAAATGAAATTACTCAAATCTGAAGTTCAACACCTTAGAATACAATTGTCAATTACATTAAGTTGTGCCTTGCAGGAAAAAAAAAATTAGAAAATGCTTCTGATTATTTAAAAAACCTCGAATTGCCCAAGTTCCAGGGCTGCTCTTCACACAGGATGCCCAGAGATGCCAGGGCTGCTTGGGGGTCAGGAGGCTTGCCCTGGCATTTCCAGTTTGGAAACTAAAGGCAGTTCTGACAATGTTTTATGAGTTCTTCCTGATACAGGCAGTTGTGACAGGCAGGCTTTAAATCACATGCAGAGACTCAATGGATGGGACCAGAGAGCAAGGGCAGGGGCTTGCATGTGCCCAACGGCTCACAAACCCCAATCAGATTTCACTTGTCTCCATTGCTTTGGATCCCATGGCTTATCTGGGCCTTCACTAAGAAATAGCGCCTGTTTTTTACCCAGAGTAGGAATACAGTACTTGGTGAGAAGAGAAGGTACCTCTGGCCATAGAATGTTCTACTGTGTAACAGGAAAACCAAGAAATCTGCCTTCTTTCAGGGTACCCCTGAGAAGGAGCCCTGGACCTGAATCTTTGGTCACAGGGCTGCCATTGCACACAGAAACTTAGACTTCTCTGGGTACAGGAAGACCTTATTCATCCTTAATTCCCATCATGTAGTTGACTCTCAGTAAACGATTGTAAAATAAATTCACATATTGTGGAGCTGATAGGGGCCTTTGAAGAGATCTATCTCACTCCCCTTAGTTTCGAAAGAACATGAGCCCCATATTGGTTACCTGGCTGCAGAGCAGCTAGATGATGGCCTCGAGGCCCTGGGCTTCTGTGTGGTTCCTCCTGTCCCAGGTGGGCCACACAGCCTCTTAGAGTTCTGGACACAAGGAAGCCACTTGATGGAGTGGTTCAGGGTGAACCTAATGTCTTGGGTGACTTTTGTGCCCATGCGCTTTGTGTGAGGAGCAGGAAGAGGGTCTGCTGGCATGAGCCCTGTGGTGGGGGGACGCCGCTGTCTGTAGAAAGGTAGGCCAAAGTGTTTGTAGCAACATCCGCAGGACGCTGTGTGCCCTTGGCTTTCTTCAAGTAATGTGGGCACTGCCCCGCTCCCTGAAGAATGTTCCTTCATCTTACTTGTAAAACCGAGCACAGGTGGAGCTCCTGGGCACAAAAGCCTTTCTGTGGCCCCCATTTCTTGATAGCAGAAAGTAGGCTTCATTCAGCCTCCATGACCTTCCTTGAGTTCCAACTGGGCAGGTTCAAACAGATGCTAATCAGGGAAGGGAGGGGATGTGAGACCAGGGAGGAGCAGCCAAGAAACAATAGTGCAGCCTTGGGGCAGGGTCCTGGTTCCCATCAAGGGATACACACAACAATATCTTCGAGCTGTTTTGCAGATACTGAGACCCCCACCAGGTGGAAGAAGTTAATTGTGTGCTGCCCACAAGTATGGAGACCCCAGACAAGTTGGAGCCAGAAGGTTGGTGATGTTGTCTCCCACTTACCTCAGAAGAATGTCCAGGTGCTGATCACCCCCTCTTTGAACGATTACTATAAAACTTCTCACTACCCTCTCCAAGTTGGGACACACAGTTTTGAGGGCATTAGCCTGCTGTGGCCCCCTTTGCCTGGCAAAGCAATAACCCTATTCTTTCCTACTTCGCCCAAAACTCTTGTCTCTGAGATTTAATTCGGTGTCAGGGTACAGAGTCCAGATTCGTCTTCATTCGTGCCTCCATTTCTTTATCTGTGATGGGGGTGACAATAATACCTGGTTGTTTGCACTGTCATCTGTGGCTGGCACAGAGCACAGGCTCGGCAGGTATTAGGTGTATTTGTTATAATTCGTTATGGGACAACTTGGTCGGCATATACAAGGATGGTAGAAACAGGTGGTCCTCAGATGATCAGAGAGTTGGGAGAAGTTCTCTTCGTCAAGGACGCTTGGAGGACTTTCCATATCTAAATGTTTGCAAATGGACTGGATGATCCCTCTGGGTACCTCTGGCCTCTCCCTTTAAAATAATCTGTAAAACATGTTAAAGAAAGAGAGCTTCTGTTTCCAGGGCTCTTCCCCCTATATTTTAATCAGATGCTATTTGGCAAATAAATGAGATGTTCCGTTCTCTCATACTGGGGATATTTTGAAAGCTAAAATCATTTCACCTTCTGATTTCCTTAAAAATAATTTTAAAAAATACCCAAAACTAAAAAAGGCTTCATCTGAGTTTATACCCTCCTCCTTTGCCTAAGCTAAATTTTAAATCATAGGGTCAGATTACCCATGTTCACCCAGAGGACTGGAGCAGAGTCATTAAATCTTATCACAAAGCGAAGTGCCGAAAGTAATTGCACATATTTGTAAGTAGCTTAGAATTGATTTAAAATGCATAAAGAAAATCTGCAAAATTCTCCGCTGGCCCAAGGACGCTACCCTCTCAGGGCAACCATTACAGCTGCTCATTCTCTGAGTAACCTTCCCGGTTGCCCTGTGAACAGGCAGGAGGGCGTGCTCCTGGCTCTTGGGAGCAGAGCCTGTGGCAGCCTGGAGAGGTTGCTAGGGTTTGGTGAGCCCAGGCGGAGTGGAATTCATATACTCCTTTTGGGAAGCACTGTGGGAAGCTCATCATTATACTGAACTGATCAAGGCTTTCCCAGCTCATCGTCCCTACCCAACCTGCATTTCTGCAAGGTAGCCTGTGCTTCAGGGTGGCTTGCAAGAAGGAAAAAGGAGACCAAGTATTGGGAGGAGTTTCTGGGAGCGTTTACCCAGATGCAGACGGCAAGCACATCACCTGAGCTGTTTTTAGTGGGATTTCAGCTAATTTCCAAAGAAATCCCCTGATATTTGTCTCCCCTGTTTATGATCTTTTTTTTTGTTTCTTTTAAAGATTTTTTTTTTTGATGTGGACCATTTTTAACGTCTTTATTGAATTTGTTACACTGCTGCTCCTGTTTTATGTTTTGTTTGTTTTGGCCATGTGTCATGTGGGATCTTAGCTCCCCAACCAGGGATTGAACCCTGTGTTGGAAGGTGAAGTCTTAACCACTGGACCCCAGGGAAGTCCCTGTTTACGATCTCTTGGAAATCATTTCCTGCAGCTGTCAGTCAACCATTATGTTGGTTTAGAGCCAGCCACACAAAGCACTGTGATTGGTGCATGAGGGTGAGAAATGACTTCATTCAATATATTTCTCATAAACATCTGTTATGGGCCAAGAACAGTTCAAAGTGTGGAGAAACAGCCCCTACCTCAAGAAGTGCACGTTATGGGAGAGGAAAGGATGTATTCTATTAATGAATGTGGCACATGGCCCTGCAAAACTCATGGGACGTGTACTAGTAAGGTTAATGCTATGGTAACAAAAAACAAAACAAAGCAAAACTCTGGATCTCAGTACCTGAGCACACCAAGGTTTCTCTCCTACCCCCCCCCCCCCATTCTCTCTCTTCCTTTCTTCCTCCCTCTCTCTCTTTTTCTCTCTCTCTCTTTTCTTTTTCTACAAACACATATGAAGCACCTACCATGGGGCAGGTATCATGCCAGGTGCTGGGAATACAACGTTAGCCCCTGTTTCCAAGGAATTCATGACCTGTGCTCTAGATTTCCCCCTTGGAATAAATCCTAAAGAGAAGGTTATTTGAACTATTTTGCCCTCTCTTTTATTTTTGTTTCTTCTTCTTTTGAAAAGAGATGTATATTGAAATGCATATTAGAAAGGTTGTGAATACAGCTGGATGAAATTTCTGGAACTAAACACGCCCCTGTAAACAGTACCCAGATCAAGAAGTGAAGCATGTTATCCACATCAAAGCCCTTGTTTTTGCCCCCTCCCAATCATTACTGCCCCTAAGTAATACTATAGCTTATTGTTTTCTTATTTTGGCCTTTATAAATACAATTGTACATTTGACTGTGAACTTATTTTTTAAAAGTAACTACGTAGATCCAAATGCACCTAGGTATCGTTTTTGAAACAATCTTCTAATTTGGCTGCAAACATCACAACTAATGATAGACGTACCACCGCCATCGGACTTCCCTCGACTAATGTGAAAGCCAGATTTACTCAGGGTTCAAGGTCTCTACCTATGGAATGTCACCTTCTCTCCCTTTTCTATTCTGTTTTCTTTTTTTTCTGGCAATTCATACTTATTTTTGCAGCCAATTTAGACTATTGCACTAGAAACTATACCTAGGTGCATTCAGATATATTTAGTTATTTCTTAAAAGCAGTGTACAGTCAAATGTACAGTTAGAGTATGTTGATAAATCTCTGTCACTGGTAGCAGAATGTAAATTCCTTTAGAACAAGGACCAAATCTCCAATGTTGCTGTTTTGTAAATCACCCCCTGACCCCGTTAGTCCAGCACCATAACTTGAACCAAGTGAGAACCCAAGAAAATGTTGCTAAATGGAATCTTCTTATTGTAATTGAGTTTTTGAATAATTAACTAAATCTCATTCCTTTTTTGTGAGTTGATTACTTCAAAAAGTGGCTTCCACTCCAGAATGAGAGACTGAGCACATATGTTTCTTTTCTCTTCCTCTCAAAATCCTATTAAAAAGATAATTAGGGACTGACAAATAACTTCGCTTATAGCCATAAAGAGGATTGGAGGGAAACCCTCACTGATGGACAGCTTTCGATAACTTTCCTAAAGACAAAAGCAGATGAAGTAATAGTGACCAAGAAATCAGGGAAGGAAGGTCCAGAGGGAACTGTAACTAGGAGAGGCCCCAGCTGCACATATGTTCAGGTACCCGGTAGACTCCCATGGAGGCTTTGAACCCAGAGACACTTTGGAGGGTGGGAGTGAGATGTGGGAGAATCAAACAACAAGTGAGCCTAGGCAAACCCCTTCCTACTCTTTGAGGACAGAACAGCCAATAGGCAGATGTTTACCCCTCAGGCAAAGAAAGCAAAGGATTCTTCACTAAAGCAATTGAACAAATTGCCTGAGAAAAAGCAGGGTAGCCAGTGAGGGCTGGAGCCCCAGAGCAATGCATCCTGGGCCCCAGCGGTATGGCTTGTTTCCATCCTGCTCAAGCTGGAGTGAAACTTTCCAGATGAGGGGCTTCGTTTACAGACCCAGAGCTCACGACTCTACCATTTCAGTATCTTGTTTTATTTTATTTTATTTTGAGGGTTTTTAAAAACAAACTTTATTTTTTACATCACTTTTAGGTATGAATGGACGACAGGGGCTCACAGGTACTTGAGGAGAGTCTGTGACATAACGAAGAAAAACAAAGATAAGCAAGCAGAAGAAAATGACCCAAAACAAAACAAATAATTCAGGAAGTAAAAGTGTACTTTGAAAAATCCTAATTGGTGTCCTCAGGGAGATTTGAGAATGTATAAAATCCATAATACATAAACAGGATTAAAAAAAGACAACTAGAGAACAAGAATGGTCTCTCACTGAGCAAAAAAAATCTTCAAACTACAAAACTGAACAGAAGGTTTAACAAGGAAATCTCATATTAGAGTGGAACAAAAACAGAACAAAACAAAGGGATAGAAATGTGTGTAAACACCTAAGTGACAAAAGACCAACAAAGACAAATTAAAAGGCCAAGAGACAAGAGAAACCAAAGAAAGCACAAGGGAATCAGTTTTTGAAGGAATATGAGAAAATCATTTCGGAGAGGTAAAGAAGGTATGTCCTTGGACTGAAATGGTTCTCTGATCCTAGCATAATGTATGAGGAAGATGACGTTGAGGCACATTTTTATGAAGGTTCAAAATATGCCAATTGATAAAAGATTCTGAAAACCTCCAGAGAGTAAAAACTGTTTACCTATGAAGGATTAGAGTCAGTCTGCCTGTGAAATTCTTACAAGCTTAATGTCACAAGACAAGGAGGACTGTCTTCTAAGTTCTGAGATAAGTGATTTACAGCCTAGAATTCTACATGCAATAAAATTATCAACTAAGTGTGAAGACATTACACAAGAACCTAGAAATTTGATTTCCAATGCAACCTTTGTGGCAAAGCTATTCGAGGATGTGTTCCAGCAAAACAAGGGAGTAAACACTTAAGGAAGACTTAAGGTCCAGGAAGAATAGATTTTATCCAGGATGATAGCTCTGCAACAGAACTAGAGAGAGATTAGTCTAGAGCAAAAAGGCTCAATAATGACATGTGAATGGAAGTAAAAGGATTCAATATATTTGAAAATGTTCTTGAAACATTAAATGATGATAAGGATCTAATAAAAGCAGACATTACAAGATAGATTGATAGATAAATGGATAGATAGATAGATAATTAAGTACTACAGGAAAAATAAAATGCATAAAAAGGAGAAATTAATTATAGTATTATTTTTTATGTTATTGATTTTTACCTTTTAGAACTAATCTAGCGACTAATCACAATAATGGTTACAGAGCAAAATGTATATACTGTTAACCTTGGCAATGAAAAAGCAAATGTTTAACAAGCTGGAAAGTGTTTAAACCTAGATTTAAAATCAATCTCCTATATCCTGGCTTTCCTCCTTAATATTCTGGAGTAAGGAGCTGCATTTTGTTGGAAGTTCCCATTGTATACCAATAAATGTTACACAACGAGGGTATAGGCTCCTGTAGGTATAAAGCTGTTCAGAATGTCCCCATTTCTCCCTAACAGCTGCAGTTCTGGTTGAGAATTAATGAGCTTCTGCTTGGTATATGTCCTTCCTTATCACCCTAAGATCATGTCCAAGGTGGTTATCTTTAGGCATCAATCTGGCTTTGTCTGTCTCTTTCCTTTTCATTTTAACTGTTTTCTACCCGTGTAGCACTTTTGCTTGCTGCTGTACCTGCCCTGAAGGCTGCATTCCCTGTGCACCTGTATGGTGATGGCTGCATATTCCACAGGGCAGAGCGGTTCCTGCACACAGAGGAGAGGCATGGGCCAAAGGAAGCACCCAACACTTACATTTGTCTTTAGCCTTAGAGTATCACTGATTCCATGCTGTATTTACTCATGCTGGTTTGGCTTTCTCTTTGGAAAATGTCACTTTCAAAATGGAAACCAAAGGAGGTGATTATCCAGTTGTATTTTCTGATAAATGCAGTTGTGTTCCTGCAGTGGCATAATGGAATCACGTGGAGGTTCCCGAATTTTACTGCCTCCATATTTTATTCATCTGTATTTTTAAATGTTCTTTCTTGGTATCTGAGACTGGTTTTTGCTAGGTTGAACAGTTATAAATGCCTATAGCATAAAGCATCCTTCCTGTAGTTTCTATTTTCTAAAGGTAGTAAAAATGGGCATCCCTAATTTCCTCCATCCATCCACTAGATTCCCTAGTGGGGACTGGCTTCAGCTTATTCAACCTCCCATGACAGGACATGATAATGGTAAGAGTGTGGGGAGGACGAGGGGTCAAAAACCTGATGAGAATCAAGGGACACTTTGACCTTTGGGAGAAAGGGTGGTCTCCTCCTGAGTGATGCAGGAATCTCCCCTTCCTGCAACAGGGAAGAAGCCTGCATTAGCCTGGTTAGTGCTCCACAAAGAAGAGGGGGTGCCTTGGAACCTGGAGCAGTGTCTACACCCTCATTTCTCTCCCTGGCATCTGGGCACGAGCACCAGCGTGGAGGTGAGCAAGGGATGGGGATGTTGAGAAGAGGAGATAAAGACCTGGGGTGGGGGGAGAGGGTGGCCTGTGCCCCTGTGACATGCATGCATTACATTCTTTGCTTTTGTTGTTACTCTTTCAAGAAATATTTACTGATCGGTGCTATGAGAGGCACAAAGATGACTCTGACACAGGTCCTGCCCCAAAGGTGCTGACAGTATAGCAGAGGAGATAGGATAATGCAGAGGGTGCACCGTCAGAGCTGGGCTCCCCTAAGATGAGTCTGATGTGGTGTATAAAGCAGTCTGGGTTAGGAAGAGGTGAAGGAAGCTGAGAGGCCATTGACATCATCTGGGTGAGGAGGGAAGAGATGTGGGGGGCTGTTGAGACAGCACCAGAGTGACTTTGCTGGGGACAGGCTGTGGGGAGTAGGGCAAAGGGAAGCAGATGACTTAGACGCGTAACAGGGGCTGTGACACTAACAGAAGGAACAACAGAGTAGGTTTGGGAAAAGAAATGAAAATGGGCACATACAATTCTTCTGCATGTTTTTTTATAATTAATTATCACAGTATGCGTGTAGAAAGAACAAACACTTCAGAAGTACAGCCAGATGCCCTACAGGAAACGCAGATCTCTTCCCGAGGTGGGTGTGTCTCCCCTGGGCATTTTTCTCCTCTTGTTCTGAAACTTCCTTTTTTTCCCAGCAGCCCTCCTGCCATTGGCAGCACGTCTGACTCTAAAGGGGACCGCTGCCCGCATCTTTCATTGTGCTTGCTTATGACGCCCCTTCTGTCTACTTAGCCACCTTCTCCAGCAACTCTCTTGGCATTTCAGCGCTTGTTCCTGAAGCTCTTGGGCTCTGGCTGGCATCCCGACAATTCACCAAGGTAAGCAATGTTCAGGGCTGTGCCCAGAGGGGACATCTGGTTACTCCGCTGTGGGCAGCTCATTGTCCTGCTGCCCAGGAGTCAAACCACACAGAGTAATTTCCTTGCATCAGCTTTCTTAAAGGAAGATGGCTGTAGTGTGTATGTGTGCATGTGTGTGTGCATACATGTGTGTGTGTGTGTGTTTACATGATGAATTTGGAAACATTTAAAATAGAATCTCACTTACACTCACACACATCACATACACACACACACACACACGGACGCACTTGTGGACAAGCATCACACAAGCTCCCAAGAAAAGGCTTCATCTCCCTAAATGCCCAGATCTCAGACAAGGCTTTGGGGATGCAAATATTGTACATTATACTCAAGCCAAATCTTTAGTTAATTTCTAAAATATGGAGAAGCCCCGAGAATCCCTCACATTTTATTCCTATTCCTTATGGTGCCCTTACCTATTTTCTAGTCAGAGAGCTCAGGATGTCTATTTGTACCTTGAATTCAGAGCATCATGATTTGTGTGTTCTTATTTTTATATCTCCTCCCTTTTGTACCAACAATAAATTGTGGGAGAAATAGGAAAAATAGAACTGTTTCTCATCTACTTGGGGATAGAGCAGGGTTGGGCATAGCAACAGGATATTCACCAGCTTCTGGTAAAAGCTTTGTTTTCTCCCACTGTTGGGATTTAATACATGAGGTGTTCGCCAGAGAGCTGATGCTCGGTGGGTGCTGTTAT
The DNA here is from genome assembly GCA_004363435.1 of Platanista minor. Lineage (NCBI taxonomy): Eukaryota > Metazoa > Chordata > Mammalia > Artiodactyla > Platanistidae > Platanista > Platanista minor. The sequence continues at coordinate 54,692 of RJWK010002293.1, forward strand.
TAAGAGAATTAATCGTGGTAGCTGGAGGTCACATGGCGATGACAGTGATAGGATGATGACCCAGCTGGCATCTAACAACTGAGTTAAGGACACAGCCTTTTTCGAGTTTGTTAGGAACACATTTCTGTCTTGTTTCTGGCAGTGAGAATCAGTGTAATAAAGGGAAGCCAGCAACATGTTTCATCACTTTTCTCTTGCCTATTATTATAGTTTAACAGGCTTGTTATTATAAACAGTTTTATTAATGTCATTAAATTTTTTGAACATTAAAGAGCTTAAATTTTTTCTTTTTACAAAAGCAATGCTTTTTTAACAGAAAAAAATCAGAAAATACAGAGTAAAACAGCACTCATTATCTTCCCCATTGTTAGTCCCTCTTGTTTATGTAATTCTCAGCTTTTCTACACACACATAAATCACTAAAAATTGCATAATACTGTATTGTTTTGTCAACTGCTTTTTCTCTTAAAATTGGAACACTGATGATGTCCCTGAATTGCCAGTATCTGCACTCACCTTAGGGATATTCCTTAATTTGTTTTAATTAGGTCGCTAGTTTGATATTTAGTTTGTCAACATGAGAAATGAATTAGGTAAGTATTACTGCAAACTGCAATAAAACTATGAATGATCCAGCCCCAAGTTTTGCTTTGACTTTAAGTATACAGATAAATGAGAGAGAGAAAAATAAGATACTTGGGTGCAGTATGCAGGCATATGCTGGGGTGCAGTCTACCTTTTCAGGTGAGTGGTTTAGTTTCGCCCTTTGCCAGGTCTAATTGCCAGTTACCTGGCTGCATTGTGTTCTCTGGGGCCTAGAGGGGGTGGCACAGGGAGGTGCCTTTTAGACTGCATTGTGATGTTCACATTCTAGAAACCTGTAATCAGGTTTTCCCCTACATGTGATGCTGTTAAATCCACTCTCTGCCCTTCAGCAGAAATCCCAGTGCTTTCCAAACTACAATGAAAAAAACACGCCTTCCTGAAAAATCATGACCTCAGTGGAGTCTCTGAGCACTGGGTCCCCTAACCTTTACAACCAATGGACCACGGTTGTACGGTGGAGCTCACTAAAACCCTAATGATATAGCTAGATGAGGCCAGAGGTTTCCATGGCAACTGAAGTGATATGCAAGCCTTCAGAACAGGGAATCACACAGAGACCTGTGGACCAGAGAGGAAGATGAATGTGGTAAGGAGGTGGGCAGGAGACCCTCCCACCCCTCATCCCTGCTTTCCCTACACTAGAGGGGTGGCCTGTGTCCTCCCATCTGTTTACCTCTCAGCCTCACCCTCTTGGGGCTTCTCAGGAATTCCACCTGTCATCCCGAGCTAGGAAGCATCCCATGGACCAAGCCTGCCCGTTCCTCTTTTCCTGTTGCAGGTGGTTTCTTTCTTGCCTCTTTAAAGGTTGATGCTGACCTGGAAGTACTACCATATTGAGGACTGTGGAGGGCAAATATCCACTGATGAAATATTCTTGACAATTTTTCGCATTAGTAGATGATTTCCATAGATAGGCTGTTTCATCCAGGATTGGCAAATAACTGAACTTCCTCTGGAGTTCCCATCTAGCCTTGATTGTTAGAGACTAGGTCGAGAATGAGCAGCCTGCATCTAGGCTGTGCCATGGTCAACTAGTGATGTCTGCCAGGTGAGTGGGAAGGAAGCTAGCTGGTGCTGGGCAAGCCCAGCACATGCTAACATTCCTTTAATCCAGCTGCGAAATATCAGATAGTAGGAAGGCTGGGGAGAGAAGCAAAAGGAAAACAACAGTTGAGGGGCTCTGTTACCTTTTTGCGTGTAAGTATTGTTGTTCACACACCACTTTAAATACCCTTTTCCCTTATTACACATTCTTATGTCATCAAAGTCCTGGGGAAGAAAAAGGAACAAACTGCTTGTCTCTATAACTCATGTCTACACAGTTACCTGGGTCTGAAAAGATGGCTTTTTCTTATTTCTAATCATCTTGATTATCCCCTGAAGTCCTAAAAAAGCCCATTCTAGAACTTGAAAAAGAGAAGTCTCCTCCCGCTTTGGAGGAATGAATGACTTCGTGATAATGGTTCACATCCTCTTCAAAGTTTGCTTCGCAGCTGCACAGACATTTGGAAGATAAGGTCAGATATCTTCCCCAATCAGACTTACATGTGATTTCTGGAATACGGCCTGTTAGAAGCTTAAAACTAACCTCAAATTTAGTTTCTATTTAGTTATACTTCTGCCCCAAATGGAGCACGGGCCTGATGAATACTAATCGTTTTTCAAAACTATATTGTTTGGGATGAAAAACTGAAAGTGTGGGGAGGTATAATCGACCCTGAAGGTGGATGGAGGAAAGGACAGTTCTGGTGTATCTAAATGGGGGTGACAGCGACCCCATGTGAAGGAGGCAGCTGATGCTGCCATGGATGCAGTGAGCATGGGAAGGGCCTTTGTACACCTTTGTTCTGGGTTCCCCAGGGTGCTAGCTTCCTATTACTGTTGCGACAAACAACTACAATCCTAGTGGCTTAAAATAACACACACTATCTTACAGTTTTGGAGGTTAGAAGTCCTGAGATTAAGGTGTCAGGAGGGCTGGCTCCTTCTGAAGTCTCTAAGGCAGGCTCAGTTTCTTTGTCTTTTCCAGCTTCTAGAAGTCGTCTGCATTTCTTACTTCAAGGTCTTTTGCTTCATCTTTAAGGACAGCAGCGTATCATCCTCCAGGCTCTCTCCTGTCTCTGACTTGGACCTCTGCTTCCACCATCACATCTCTCTGTATCTCTGACCCTTCTGCCTCCCTCTTATAACCATCATTGTGATTAGATTGGGCCCAACTCAGATATTCCAGAAAAGGGTCCTCCTCTCAAGATCCTTAACACATCTGCAAATTCCCTTTTGCCCTGTAAGGAAACATATTCGCAAGTCCCAGGGATTAGGACGTGAGCATCTTTAGGGGGCCATTACTCTGCTGCCACTCTACGGATCAGGAGATGTCCCCTGCAGCCTGTTCCCAGCAGGGTTGGGCATCCTGGCTGAGATGCTCTGTTCTGTGTCATTAGGGACTGAGCTACTGGCTGAATCCTGCCCTGATGACCTACTTTCACCTTGAAGATAAAATAGCAAAACGCTTCGATATTTTAAAGAGTAAAGAGCATCAATTCTGTGATTAAAATATAAATAATTTCTAGTCTAGGTACTAATGCTACCAAAAGTGGGGGTCTGGCTGCTTGCCTCTTAAAGGCCAATACTCGAGAGGCAAGGTTGGTGAAAAGGAAAATTTGCTTTATTCCAGAGGCTGGCAACCTGAGGGGAGGGTGGACTCATGTCTAAAGGCTGACTCCCCTCTGCCGATCAGTGGGCAAGAGCTTTTAAAGGGGAGTTTCAGGGGTGTATCAGCAGAGGGAGGGGCTACATGCAGAAACAGCACAGTCAGCTCTGACCGTCATCTTGAAACTGGCCATCGGTGGTCTGATCAGTGTCATCTTGATTGGTTTTTTTCCCATTGCCGAGCACAGGCTCCGGACGCGCAGGCTCAGCGGCCATGGCTCACGGGCCCAGCCGCTCCGTGGCACGCGGGATCTTCCCGGACCGGGGCACGAACCCGTGTCCCCTGCATCCGCAGGCGGACTCTCAACCACTGCGCCACCAGGGAAGCTCTAAAAGAGTCTCGTTTTAAAGGCTGGTTTATCCCCTCTACTAAGATGCAGCCCTTCTGGTGAGTGTAAGGAATGCCGTATGTACTCAGTGAACAATTGCTGCCTGGTGGGCACCTGAATAATGCCCAGTCATAGGTGAGCTCTGGGAATTTTTTAGCCTATAAATAATTTTTCTTTCCTTAGTGACTGTTCTTTGCCCAGCCTTGTGGATTTTCACCCTAAATATATGCAGATTCATATTCAAGGGACTCCTGATTAGACTTTTGGAGCTCTTTCTCTGTGTAGCTTCCTCCTCCCTGGTGTCCTGGTCGACAAGTTGTAGCTGCTACATTCTTCCTGAGCTATAGTCTTTTCCCTTCACTCAGCAGATTACTGGGATCTGCTTTTGGATTTCCCTTCTCTGTCTCATGGTCTGAAAATTGCTTTCGGGCCAGAGAGCCTGGATAGCCATAGTGCTCACCTCATTCCTTTCCCTTTAATTGAGAATCACAGTTCTGGCGCCATTGCTTTTCCTGGGCCAGCTTGGAAAAATCTTTTAGCCCTTGTAGAAACAGTGTGTAACTGTCTAGGAGGCTGCAGTAGATGCTTTGTTGTGTAGACACAGAATAAGCACGGGAATAGAATATGAATTCCACTTAGGGGGAAAAATAAAACTCTTAGCTTTTTGTCTCAACAATGTGCTAGAGGTCAAATATGTTAGATATTATCTTTATCTCCACAAAGTTTACAAAGGTTAGTTGGTCAGACTTGGTAATTATTGTCAAGTTCATCTTCAGACTACAAATCGTGACCTAGGGTCTAGGCTTCCATTCCCAACTTCATTGTTGCTCACCAGCTGATTAAATACATACAGTCTCATGCTTAAATATGAACTCAAAGGCTATATTCTCCTTGTGAGCCAATGAAATCGAACTTGGAGTTTAGATAATACTGCATTTAGCGTAAGATTGTGTTGAAAATATATGTCAACTATCACCTGAGTCTTATCACCAAGATGAATTCAGAATCATAAATACATGGCCATATCCTCTGGATAGGTCAAGGAAGTTCCTCTAGTTATTGGGTTACAATGATTACTCTGATAAACAGTTGTAAAAAAAGAAATTCTCTGATTTCTGTGTGTAGAACAGTCATACTCCTTACTGAAAATACTTGTACTAATTTTGATCCAGTCACAGGAATAAAGTAAAAAGAGAAAAAGATAGAGAGAAAAAAAGAATCACAGCTCTGCACAGTTTACTGTCAATGTCTGAAAATATTTATTTCATATGTTTTGTCTAGTTTTTCTAGTTTTTTAAAAGGCAAGAACGCACATATTATATCAGTTACTTTTCCATGAGCAAAAGGAGAAGTTTGTATTTTTAAATTTAATTCTTATAACCCTAAGAGGTTAGCGTTACTACTAATCCCGTTTTATATTTAGGAAAACTTGGGCATGGAGGATTTAAAAATTGATTATATCACTTAGTTTACAATTATTTGGCTTTGTACCAGTGATTCTTTCATTCGTTCAACAAATACTGAACATTTACTTTGTTCCAAGCGATAACACGTATGTGGTCTTTGTGCTCATCAACGTGCAATTTCATGGTAATGCCCAACACAGTGCCTGGCATATTGTAAAAGATAAATACAGATTTGTTAAATTGATATCAGTATATACAATTGATGTCATAAAGGCCTTCACTTATGTGTGGGTGGAGGGCCTCAGCCTCTCTTCCTTGCTCAGTGTACTTCTATAGCGCTCCTGGCTCATTGTTATGCAGCTTTGGCTTGGTTGCTTCCCATGACAGGGAGCTTGTTATCACACAAAGCACTACGTTCCATTTTGGATCTCTAGTTAGCAAAGTCCCCAGCCAGGAAATTAAGTGGGTACTAGGCTGACAAAGAAGTAGAGATATTTTCTGCTGAGGAGAAAGGGTATCGAGTAGGAACTTGGGAGCCATGAAGATAGACTTCATTTATCATTTTTCCCAGTGCTCAAAGGTTGTTTATCTTCAAGTCTTCCAGGTCCCTCCCTCTGTGTCCTTACTCAGCAGCTAGATGAGAGCTTGTCAGAGATGCTGTACAAAAAATTCTCATATGCTGTGTGAGTAGTTAGCTGGGGTTGGGCTGCGTGACCTCTAAGATTCTTCTGACCTCTGGGAGTCTTCAACTGGACTTTTCTTTTTCCAACTCTCTTCAGAATCTTTATGTACAGCCAGACCTAAAAAGGTATAAAAGCCTAATCCCTGAAAATACACTATCCTGCACTTTTTTTTTTGCTAGAATTTATGAAGGGTTTATTTAAAGTCTCTGCAATATACGATACAATTTCATCTGGCCTGTTTCCATATGTTTTTCTCATATTTCTGAATCTTTGCTTCCACCTCTAAATTCTATTGTATGCAGTTGATCTGGAATCTCAAAAGCAACAAGACTATTCTCAGTAGCAGAGCCCCCAAAAATCCATGGTTCCTTGTCTTCACTTGGGCCTTGGACATATAGTCAGGAAATACAGGTCTACTGGTATATGTGCTGTGTTTGTAAACTGAGAAGTTTCTTACGATAGTTTTATTTAATAAAGCACTTCACTTTACTTTGGAGAACACACAAAAATCTAATTGAAAATAGGGAATAAAATTACCCTATGAATAACATTCCTCTATCATAGTGATTTTAGGCTTTGAATAACCTTGTTAATTCAATTCAACGATGTGCCTGGACTAGCCGAGCTGATGCTTAATCCAAGGAGACAATGGGGTAAATTGGATTGCTAGGAGCTAAAGCACACTTCCTGTCCTGCTGGCCTGCTTCTCTCAAAGCACAGCAAATGAGGCAAGCCCTTTGTCTTCAGCCATGAAGAGAGCACCTGCACAGCTAATAGAGAAATATATTTAACTATGGGTATAAACCTTTGGAATAAAACACTACTATAGACTACTTTTCATGCAAATATTTCAAATGAAATGTACGAGACAAAAATATTGATTGTCAAGACTGATAGTACTGAAAATCAAATGTGTCTCTGTCACACCTGATGGACAAATGTAATTTAATCATCCCCTTGGACTAATCACTGGGCCCAGATTGCAAGTCTCCAGTCAAGGATTTGCAAGTCTATCAGCAAATCTGGTAGAAAATCCAAATTTCTGAGTTTTAAAATGTGCTGTGATCTGATACTTGAGATGCATGACCTCTATATGGTTAGAGAACTCACACTGTCTCCCCACTATTAGCCTTTCTGCTTAATTTGACTACTTCGGTGGTTTGCACCTCTCATTAGCCATACATGCATCCTAGCCCTCAAAATCAAGAAATTGATTCGTAAGAAATTCTCTTGACACAGCCTTGCATGAATAGTACTAATTATTTTTGCTTTACATTCTTCCCCTCAAGCCACATCCTGACCTTTTATCTTTTCTTTTTTTTCCCTAGAGACTTAGCCATGTACATGAAAACACATTGACTTTTTGAGGGGAAAGACAACTTTGAAGATCATCTAGATGATTGTTTTTAAATTTTTTTTTTCATTTTAAAATCTTATTGTAAAACATAGGAAATCCAGAAAACCACACAAAGCACATGCATGGCTTAATTAGTCATCAGGATGGGAACACGCTTGTAACCAACTCCCAGGTCAAGAGTAGCACTATGCCATTCACCCAGAAGCTTCTCCTCGTGCCCTGTTCCCATCACAACAAATGCTCTTTTTGAAACACTCCCAGAGACAGGGGTTTTAGTTACTTATTTATTTATTTATTTTTTGCGGTACGAGGGCATCTCACTACTGTGGCCTCTCCCGCTGCAGAGCACAGGCTCCGGACGTGCAGGCTCAGCGGCCATGGCTCACGGGCCCAGCCGCTCCGCGGCATGTGGGATCTTCCCGGACCGGGGCACGAACCCGTGTCCCCTGCATTGGCAGGTGGACTCTCAACCGCTGCGCCACCAGGGAAGCCTGAGACAGGGGTTTTAATCATCTCAAACCAGCCGCTCAGCCTGGTGGCCCCATTTGCCTCTCTACCTAAGAGTCTCGTAGCAACATCGCACCAAATGGCAGGCTTCCTGAGAAAAGCTGGCGCTGATTGATCCACCGCTGCAGGTGAAAAGAAAGGCCTTTGTAAAATTACGGCAGCATGGATAGGTGGGGAAGTGGAGCCTTTGGCTGCTGAGAACTGGGTGGATCTTCCCGGCCCAAGCAGAGATGGTCGCTGGCACTTTCTTTGTTTCTCTAGTTTCTTCTGCAAGTGTGCAGTTTGAGCCTCGCCTGCGTTCCTTCCCACTCTTCTCACAGAAAGCGGCCGTGATGGCGGTATTGAAGGTACAGCTCAGGTTCTCCCCTTGAGCTGAAAGAGCTACCGCTTTTGACTCTGGTAGCTATGTGCCTCTTTACACACGTGACAGTTGAGCACACAGAGTCTCTGAGAATTTCGGTTCCTGGCTATGGCAGGGCCAGCTTTGCTCCCGGGGCTGCCTACCTCCCAGCCTGTGGTGGTCCCTGTAGCAGAGAGCATCCCAGATGGCCTGGGGTAAAACCTGGTCTTTCCACTACTGGCTGGGTGACTGCTTCCCTCTCAGCATCTATAGATTCCTTTTCTATAGAATGTGGGTGGAGAAGTGCCTCTTCATAGGATGGTGGAAGCAGTAATGAATTAAAACATCACAGCTCTTGGAAGGGCATCCAAAAAGTCAGCGCCTCATAAGGACTAGATGTGGTCATTGCTGTCCTGACACCTCAAACGAGAAAAGTTCTTAAGGAGAAACTGAGCTGATAATTTTTTAAGGGTTTTTAAAAGAGTGTTATATTTTTCATTTTATATGTATATATGTATATATATATATATATATAATATTTGTTTGTTTTGTTTTTACTGAACTCTAATTTTCAGTTGTTCACAGTACCTATTTTTCACCCCCCCCCCGACCCGCCATGTCCAGACTATAAGCATGTGCATTATAATTTGGGGGCAGTTCCTGCGTGTCACATCTGTATGAATGGAGACCAGCATTTTGTAGTTACACTGCATTTTGGAGAGATGGTGCTGTACAGAAACAGCCCTCATGTTTTACAGGGAATGCATATAACCCCCAGTGACACAGGACACATCAGGAGCAGGCAACCGTGCTCTCGGGCATCTTCAACTCAGACCATAACACTCCCCGTGTGTTTGAGCCCCTGCTGTGGCCTTAGAATCAGCGAGGCCACCTCTTCAGACCACCACTTGTGTTTTCCTCACCCTCTCCTCACCCCCCAGTCTATGCTGGACGTACACCCTTGGGGCGGAGCCAGGAGCCCACGTTGATAACGAGAAGCTTTATGTTGTCTCTCTTCTGCGCTTTCTTTGCCCAGGCTCTCGGGGAGAGTGGTCCTTCCAGGCCACCTCCGGAGGACATGTCAACATGCCTCCACTATTACTGGGCATTGTCATGGGCTGAATTGTGTCCCCCACAAAATTCATACACTGGAGCCCTGACCTCTAATGTGACTGTTTTGGAGATGGAGTCTGAAGAGAGGTTATTAAGGTAAACGAGGTCATTTAGGGTGAGCCTGGATCCAATATGATTCATAATATCCTTATAAGAAGAGATTAGGACACGGACATGCACTGAGGGATGACCTTGTGAAAACAAAGGGAAGAGACAGCCACCTACAAACCAAGGAGGCAGGTGCAGAAGAAGCCAACCTTGCAGAAACCTGCAGCTCAGACTTTTGGCCTCGAGGCATCTGAGACAATACGTTCCTGTGGTTTCAGCTGCCCCATCTGTAGAACCTTGTTACGGCAGCCCTAGCAAACTAACGCAACATTAAGTGCAAGGTAACAAAGGTCAGGTTTGTTCTCTGTCACTCTGGGTGAGCAGATAGAAGCAGAACAGTCAGCAAGCATTTTCTCTGCCTTTGTGTTGAATCACGTACTTTCAGGGGGAGCTTGGGAAGGACAAAGGATATAGTACATTGTCTCAGAATATTTTTATGTTGAGTGCTTCCCCTTCATTCTCTCCAAATTAAATAACTGCCATCACATTTAAATGGGGGATGTGTACATCTTAATAAGAAAAAACAGGCCCTCACTCGCTGCCGCCGGCCTGTCTGGTCACCCACTAGCCATGCCGCTGCCCCAGAAATGCTTCGATTGCCTGCAGTCCTTCACCAGATTAGGCCAGTGTCCAGGGCACTGGCTCCTCATCTCACTCGGGCTTATGCCAAATATGTAAAATTTGGTGCAGATGCCCGAGCCTTAATGCTTCCAGGTGTAGACCTTTTAGCTGATGCTGTAGCCGTTACTATGGGGCCAAAGGGAAGGACGGTGATTATTGAACAGAGTTGGGGAAGTGCCAAAGTGACAAAAGATGGTGTGACTGTTGCAAAGTCCAGTGACTTAAAAGATAAGTATAAAAATATTGGCGCGAAACTTGTTCAAGATGGTGCCAATAACACAAACGAAGAGGCTGGCAATGGCACCACTACTGCTACTGTACTGGCACGCTCCATTGCCAAGGAGGGCTTTGAGAAGATTAGCAAAGGTGCTAATCCAGTGGAAATCAGGAGAGGTGTGATGTTAGCTGTTGATGCTATAATTGCTGAACTTAAGAAGCAGTCTAAACCTGTGACAACCCCGGAAGAGATCACCCAGGTTGCTACAATTTCTGCAAGTGGAGACAAAGAAATCGGCAACATCATTTCTGATGCGATGAGAAAGGTTGGAAGAAGGGGCCTTATCACAGTAAAGGATGGAAAAAAACTGAATGATGAATTAGAAATTATTGAAGGCACGAAGTTTGATAGAGGGTATATCTCTCCATACTTTATTAATACATCAAAAGGTCAAAAATGTGAATTCCAAGATGCCTATGTTCTGTTAAGTGAAAAGAAAATTTCTAGTGTCCAGTCCATTGTTCCTGCTCTTGAAATTGCCAGTGCTCACCGTAAGCCCTTGGTCATAATTGCTGAAGGTGTGGATGGAGAAGCTCTAAGTACACTCGCTTTGAACAGGCTGAAAGTTGGTCTTCAGGTTGTAGCAGTCAAAGCTCCAGGTTTTGGTGACAATAGGAAGAACCAGCTTAAAGACATGGCTATTGCCACTGGTGGTGCAGTATTTGGAGAAGAAAGACTAACTCTAAATCTTGAAGATGTTCAGCCTCATGACTTAGGAAAAGTTGGAGTGGTCATTGTGACCAAAGATGATGCCATGCTCCTGAAAGGAAAAGGTGACAAGGCTCAAACTGAAAAGCGTATTCAAGAAATCATCGAGCAGTTAGATATTACAACTAGTGAATATGAAAAGGAAAAACTGAATGAACGTCTGGCAAAACACTCAGATGGTGTTGCTGTGCTAAAGGCTGGTGGGACAAGTGATGTTGAAGTGAATGAAAAGAAAGACAGAGTTAGAGATGCCCTTAACGCTACACGAGCTGCTGTTGAAGAAGGCATTGTTTTGGGAGGGGGCTGTGCCCTGCTTTGGTGCCTTCCAGCCTTGGATTCAATAACTCCAGCTAATGAAGATCAAAAAATTAGTATAGAAATTATTTAAAAAACACTCAAAATTCCTGCAATGACCATTGCTAAGAATGCAGGTGTCAAAGGATCATTGACAGTTGAGAAAATTTTGCGAAGTTCTTCAGAAGTTGGTTATGATGCTATGCTTGGAGATTTTGTGAATATGGTGGAAAAAGGAATCATTGATCCAACTAAGGTTGTAAGAACTGCATTACTGGATGCCGCTGGAGTGGCCTCTCTGTTAACTACAGCAGAAGTTGTAGTCACAGAAATTCCTAAAGAGAAGGGTCCTGGAATGGGCGGAATGGGTGGGATGGGAGGTGGCATGTTCTAATTAGTAGGATAGGGCTTTACCATCATTAATGAGCTGTGCGAGGAAGCTCGCGGCAGTGTTCCTCACCAATAACTTTAAGAGAGGTCAGTTGAAGGAGATGACTGAAGAAAAGGCTGGCTGATTAAGAAAATCACTATAACCGTCAGTTACTGGTTTCAGTTGACAACATAGAATGGTTTACTGCTGTCATTGTCCATGCCTACAGATAATTTATTTTGTATTTTTGAATAAAGACATTTGTACATTCCTGGTAAATGAGTATAAGAGCCATGCACCAAGGTACCGCTTTCAACTTAAATCACTGAGGCATTTTTACTACTATTCTGTTAAAATCAGGATTTTAATGATTGCCATCAACAGATGAGGAGATAAGAAGCAGCCTTTCTGTGGAGAGTAAGAATAATTGTGTACAGAGTAGAGCAATATCCAATTATGTGACAATCTTTGTGTAATAAAAATTGTTTAAAGTTAAAAAAAAAAAGAAAAACAGTACTTTGTTCGCAATTAAACATTTTTACTCTTTCATATTTTGAGAAAAATGAGGGTGATAGTCAGAGTTTTGACAGTAAATTGTAAGAATCCTCATCGATATTCAAAAGGAATAGCTCTTTAGTTGGCACTTTTTGCCTTATGTCCTGTCTTTTGAGAATGAATTAAGCAGAGGAAAGATGTGTACAGAAAATAATCAAGGTAAGAAGAAAAGTTTAACATTCACAGTTTTGTTTGTTTTTTTTTAAGAAGCTGCATGCAGCATTATGTTAATTTATTTTATCTGAGAAAGAAAATACCTTTCTGTAAAATACCGCACTGGGTCCTCTTGAAACATTAGATTCTGTATGCTGCATATATGTTCTGTATGCTGCATATATGTTCAAACATCCCTCCATGGCATTGCTTCCTGAATATTCTATGTCTTTGGACGAGCATGGGAAGCAGGTGACATCCAGCTCTTGGACCTCTTGTAGTGACAGCCACGGTCCTGCATGCACAGGACGGGATCTTAACACGTGTACTCATTTCTGGTTGGTGAATAAACAAGTTTAGGGTGATATTCATTTACTTACTACCCTGGGTATGCTGAACAGTGAAACTGCAGCAAGAAGAACCTGGTGGGTTAAGCCTTGTCGTACGTACAATGAAGCATCATTGAATCTAGTTGCCCTTAGAAACCCAACCCCATGGCTGATGCCTGCCCTCCACTTATCCTTCTGTTAAAATGTACACCACACAGCATTCACTATAGCCAAGATATGGAAGCAACCTAAATGTCCATCGACAGATGAATGGATAAAGAAGATGTGGTACATATAGACAATGGAATATTACTCATCCATAAAAAAAGAATGAAACAACGCCATTTGCAGCAACATGGATGGACTCAGAAGTTATCATACTAGCTGAAGTCAGAAAGAGAAAGACAAGTATCACATAATATCACTTATATGTGGAAAATTATGCAAATGAACTAATTTATAAAAACAGAAATAGACACACAGACTTAGAAAGCAGACTGATGGTTACCAAAGGGGAAAGGTGGGGAGGGATAAATTAGGAGTTTGGGATTAGCAGATACACGCTACTATATATAAAATAGATAATCAACAAGGACTTACTGTATAGCACAGGGAACTCTGTTCAATATCTTGTAATGACCTATAATGGATGAGAATGTAAAAAAAGAATTTACATACATATATTTATATATATGTATAACTGAATCACTATGCTGTACACCTGAAACGAACACCACACGGTAAATCAACTATACTTCAATTAAAAAAGTAATAAAAACTCAAACTCATTAAAAAAACTATACACCACAGAGTGATGGTCCCCTGCTTTAAACCCCTCAGAGACTTCTATGCACAAAGAATAAAACTCCAAACTCCTCACCAGGGCCAAGAAAGTCCTGCTGGATCCACCCTGTTGATCTTACTTAACCTTACTTATCCTCAATGCACGTGGTCCCAAAGACAATTGAGGGTTTTTAAAAGATTCTAAGCCTTTTGCAGCTTCAGACTTGTCCTGTCAACAGAGAGAGCAAAGAGGTAACCCCAGACGCCAACCTGAATCATGAGTCCTGTTCAACTGCATCAGGTTGCTCTGCTCCTTCCCCATATGGCTCCTGTCTGGTTCTGAAAATACTTATGTGTGATCAGGCAGCATCTATCTCCCGCTCTAAACTGTAAGTTTCACAAGGAAGGGGTCCTGTCTATTTTCTTCACTGTTTTCTTCTGAACTAATATCCATCCTTACAGACTCACTAGTTTTTGAAAAAATGAATTAAAGAAGCACAGAACTATTACCCGACACCTATTGTTTTAATGAAAGTGTATACAGACTTCCTGAGCTTTTCTTCTTTAGGAAAAGAATGCTACCTTGGGTTATTCCATATTTTGCTAACTGATATTCATTAGAAGCCGGAAATGAATTTTTAAGTTGTTTGAACTTGAGGACATGTCCATCACCAAAGGAGAGGAAATTACTCCCTCGTAATCATAAATGAGGTCTCCTAATAAATGGCTTAGGCAGCTCCCTTGACCTCGGGCAACTGTGAATTTTCCTTACATGCAAATGAGCTAACTTAGATACCCTTTTCCTGGCCCCAACTCTGACATTTGATAAGACTATACACAACTATAATAGAAGATAGAATGTATTATGTATGCGAGCATTTAATAGTTCACAAAGTGGCAGTTCCTTTTTAAATTAATTAATTAATTAATTAATTTTAATTTTTGGCTGAGGTGGGTCTCTAGTTGCAGCGAGCAGGGGCTACTCTTCGTTGCTGTGCACGGGCTTCTCATTGCGGTGGCTTCTCTTGTTGTGGAGCACGGGCTCTAGGTGCGCGGGCTTCAGTAGTTGTGGCGCAGGGGTTTGGCTGCTCCTCGGCATGTGGGATCTTCCTGGACCAGGGCTCAAACCCATGTCCCCTACATTGGCAGACGGATTCTTAACCACTGTACCACCAGGGAAGTTCCCAAAGTGGCAGTTTTGATTGGTGCATATATTCCAGGGAGAAAAGTGTTCTCCTGGAAACCTCATTATTATTCATCCTCATCTTAGAACCTTTCAGCCAGGCTGCCCATTGCCAGCCATGAGCTCCTTCTTGGTTGACTCCAAGGTCTAATGACTAGAGGCTGAGGGCCCAATCTAGTCTGCTGTCTGTTTTTGTGTAACCTGTGATCAAAGGCTGTTTTTTACATTTTTAACTGGTTAAAAAAATGAGCATCACAAATGAACTTATTTACAAAACAGAAATAAACTCTCAGACATAAAAAACAAGCTTATGGTTACCAAAGGGGGAAAGAGGGGGGATAAATTAAGAATTTGGGATGACTAGATACACACGACTATATGTAAAATAGATAAACAACAAGGCCCTACTGTACAGCACAGGGAACTATATTCAATATCTTGTGATACCCTATAATGGAAAAGAATCTGAAAAAGAATATATACATATTCTTCATACACATATATAAATATAGCTGAATCACTTTGCTGTATACTTGAAACACTGTAAATCAACTATACTTCAATAAAAAAGCATCAAAGGAAGAATATGTTGTGACACATGAAAATTATGTGAAATTTAAATCTCAGTGTCCATAAATAAACCTCCATTGGAGGACGGCCACCCCTGTTTACTACTTTTTGTCTCTGGCTTGCTCTATGATGTCAGAACTGAGCAGTGGTGACCGATGGGGTCTGCAAAGCTGAAAAGATTTTCTAGGTGGTCCTATGCAGAAAAAGCTTGCCAACACCTTGCTTACATTATGGCACCTGCACGGTTTGCGTCTTGCCTGCCTGTCAACTGGGCTTCTCTCCCATCCTGTAGCATCTCCGGGTCAATGTAACTTCTTCTGGGAAGGCCTCTCTTACCCCCAGCTTAGTCTAGGTCCTCATTCACCAGGTTCTTGTAATTCCCTCCCCTCACCCCTGCCCACTGCCCACACTGTACTTTTCCTTCCTAACATTTGCTACAGTTAATACCGGTGGGATTAGGAGGTTAAAATCCACCCTCCTCTCTAGACCCTAAACTTTGTGAGAGCGGGTTCATGTCCGTTTCATGCACCATTATATCAGTAGTATTCAACAAAGCACAGAAATATTTATAGAGGACATGACTGAGGTTTTGAATGACATCTCATACAGAGAGGAACAACTTCAGATACAAGAAAAAGGGTCTCAGGACCTCAGCCCGTCAGAACTTATCCTTTGTACCAGCAAATCTTTGTGGTTACGGACCACAAGACAAGCATGACTCATTAGATCCATGGGCAAAAAAAGTCCTACTTTAACTCTGGAAATCTCCCAGAGATCCTCATCAGAAACAGAATATCCAGGGACTTCCCTGGTGGTCCAGTGGTTAAAACTCCACACTCCCAATGCAGAGAGCATAGGTTCCAACCCTGGTCAGGCAACTAAGATCCCACATAAGGCACGGCAAGGCCAAAAAAAAAAGCAGAATATCCAGTATTTAATCTACTTTGGTAAAAACCAAACCACGGAGCACACAACAGCAAGCAACCCAAGCAGTGATTTCATACTGACTGGGCACTTACACTAAATACATGGAACTAAATTCTACGGGCATAAGAGGCAATTACTGCCAGGCCCATTTTACAGATGAAAATGCAGGCAAAGGAGTCATATCTTTGTCCAGAGTCTGGATTAAAATCCAGATCCGTTTGTCCCATTGCTCCATAAATGGGTAATAGCCCCTGAATAGGTTTGGGTGTAAGTCATCTTCACTGAATGCTGATTCCAAAAGTTTGCCAACACCTTGGCCTTCCTGAGGGCTTTCAGATGATATCAGTGATGTGTGAAAAGTAAGCTCCAAAGCGCAGCTGGGGGGACATTCCAAACCCAGTAGCTGCTGAAGGCTGCAGGGCACCGTCCTTGGAACTAAGGATGTGTTTACAACACAGCACTGCTAAAACTACCCATTTAGAAGGTCTTTTTCTCAAGATTTCCCTTGGGTGATCCTCAAGGGCACAGTAATTTTGAACCTAGAGGCCCACAGTGTTTACTGTGCTACCTTGTAATGAAAATAACATCAGGTTAACTGCTTGGGGCCTCGGAATTCAAAATCAAGCGAAGGGAGGTCGGGAAGATGGCGGAAGAGCAAGATGCGGAGATCACCTTCCTCCCCACAGATACACCAGAAATACATCTACACGTGGAACAACCCCTACAGAACACCTACTGAACGCTGGCAGAAGACCTCAGACCTCCCAAAAGGCAAGAGACCCCCCACGTACCTGGGTAGGGCAAACGAAAAAAGAAAAAACAGAGACAAAAGGATAGGGACGGGACCGGCACCAGTGGGAGGGAGGTGGGAAGCAGGAAAGGTTTCCACACACTAGAAGCCCCTTCGCGGGCGGAGACTGCGGGTGGCGGAAGGGGGAAGCTTCGGAGTCGCGGAGGAGAGCGCAGCCGCAGGGGCGCGGAGGGCAAAGCGGAGAGGTTCCCGCACGGAGGA
>RJWK010002294.1:0-57120 GCA_004363435.1 Platanista minor
AAAGATGTTAAAAAAAAAAAAAAAAGACCCAACGCAGCCAAAAACAAATAAATAAATAAATCACTATTAACAAACCTAATTTGTTTAGCAGGCTAATGAATGATCTCTAGTTTTCTTATAGTAATTAGCTTCACTAACAGTCCTGTTAAAGGGACCCACCTTATACTACACTTAATTTCTTTTCTGAAATTTTTGGTATCTGGTTTGCAGGGTACAAACAAAACAAAACAAACAAAAAAGACTACCAGTCTCTATTGATCACTGCCTTGTAATTAATCCAGATTGTAGCTGTTCTGAAGTGGAAGCATTGCCAAAGGTGATGACTGTCTATTAGGGCTTGTAAACTGTAATGTACTCATAGATTTGCAATGGAGTGGTGAAGCCAGATAATTGCAGTGTTTCTTGTCTAAATGTTCTGCTGTGTGTAGTGGCCTCTGATTTTAAGGAGCCATTAAAAATGCAGCAAGGCATAATAGCTGTGGTTCCTAGTATACTCCAAATATTTCATATATTCATCACATCTCATAAAATCTTGCCGAGACCAACAAATGACTATATGTACAGCTGGAGTGCTCCAGAAGGAAATTGGGGAGAATCTGAATGATGTAGGTAATGTTACAGAGACAAATAAGAACTCACTCAAGCCCACCGTGTGCCACATTTCTCGAATAACTCCCCAAAGTTCTCCATTTCCATTTTAGTTTCTAAAGAAAACATTCACATTTTCCCTTTTGCAAGAGGATCCTGTCAGTAACCTACCTTTGTGGGAAACAGGACTGACTTTGCCAAGGTAAATTAGGGCTATATCCTGTGCAGAAAGAATCATGGTAAGTTAGCATCTCAGTCCTAAACACAAAGGAGGCAAGAAATTTGGTTCCCTTAGAATTTATTTAAGACACAGTTAAAAAATAACTTTGTAACAGAACTAACTCTGTGCTATGAAAACCTGACTTCTCTGAACAAAAGGAGCATTAATACGAGAACATTCTGAGAAGCAAAGGAAACTAGAAAATTCAATGTGTTCTTTTAATCAAATATTAAATAGTTAAGCATCATGCATGACTGAATGGAAGCTTTAAGCTGCATTTGTACAGAAGCATAATATTTTCAAGTTATTTTCATCTATTGCTAAATTGCCAGCTTTCAATTTGTTAAAATAGACCTATGATTTTTGACTTTATGTAGGCTTAGGCTTACAGAACCTCTGGGTAAGAAGGGACTTCAAAAATCACCTTGTGGGGCTTCCTTGGTGGCGCAGTGGTTGAGAGTCCGCCTGCCAATGCAGGGGACGCGGGTTCGTGCCCAGGTCCGGGAAGATCCCACACGATGGGCCCATGAGACATGGCCCCTGAGCCTGCGCGTCCGGAGCCTGTGCTCCGCAACGGGAGAGGCCACAGCAGTGAGAGGCCTGCGTACCGCAAAAAAAAAAATCACCTTATGGTATCGTACTGTATTTGTCTTTCTTTGACTTACCTCACTTAGCATAATGTCTTCAAGGTATATCCATGTTGTCTTGAATGGCAGAAATTCCTTCTTTCTCATGTCTGAATAATACATATATATGTATATGTATATATATATATATATATATATAAATGGGTAAAGAAGATGTGAGATCTATCTATCTACCTATCTATATATCTCACATCTTCTTTATCCATTTATCCATTGAGAGATACTTGGCTTGTTTCCATATCTTGACTGCTGTGAATAATGCTGCAGTGAACGTGGGTTTCCCGTTACCCTTTTGAGACATTGATTTCAATTCCTTTGGATATATACCCAGGAGCAGTTTTGCTAGATCATATGGTAGTTCAATTTTTAATTTTTTGAGGAACTCCCATACTGTTTTTCATAATTGCCATACATTTCTACTAACAGTGTATAAGGGTTCCCTTTTCTCCACGTCCTTGTCAGTATTTCTCTCTTGTCTTTTTGATAAAAGCCATCTGAACAGATGTGAAGTGATATCTCGTTTTGATCTGCATTTCCCTGATGATTTGTAATGTTGGGCATCTTTTCATATTCATTTTTCTTTGGAAAAATCTCTATTCAGGTCCTTTGCCCATTTTTAATTAGCTTAGGTATCACTTACATGTTGAATCTTAAAAAGCAACCTGTAAAAACTGAGAGTAGAATGGTGGTTACCAGGGGCTGTGGGCAGGGGAATTGGGAAGATGTTAAGGGTAAATACTTGTGACTAGTAGATAAATAAGTTCTGTCCTCTGCTTCTTTGTCAAAGATCAGTTGAGTATATTTATGTGTGTCTATTTTTGACCTCTCAATTCTATTGCATTAATCTATTTGGTTTTTTTTTTTTTGCCAATATCACGGAGTCTTGATTATTATAAATAAGTAGATACTTATTTATAATAAGTCTTGAAGTTGTGTTTTGTCACTTCTTCAACATTGAATTGGCTATTCTGGGTCTTCTGCCTCTTCATATAAGCTTTATTATTTTTTATTTTATCAATTTATTTATTTACTTATTTGTTTATTTTTGGCTGCATTGGGTCTTTGTTGCTGCGCGCGGTCTTTCTTTAGTTGCGTTGAGCGGCGGCTATTCTTCATTGAGGTGTGCGGGCTTCTCATTGTGGCGGCTTCTCTTGTTGCGGAGCATGGGCTCAAGGCACGCGGGCTTCAGTAGTTGTGGCATGTGGGCTCAGTAGTTGTGGCATATCGGCTCTGGAGCGCAGGCTCAGTAGTTGTGGTGCATGGGCTTAGTTGCTCCGCAGCATGTGGGATCTTCCCAGACCAGGGCTCGAACCCATGTCCCCTGCATTGGCAGGTGGATTCTTAACCACTGCACCACGAGGGAAGCCCCATATAAACTTTAGAATCAGTTTGTTGATATCCAGAAAATGTCCTACTGCAATTTTGATTGGAATTGTGTTGAATCTATAGATCAGGTTGGGAAGAAATGACATCTTGACAATATTGAGTTTTCCTATTCATGAACATGAAATATCTCTGCATTTATTTAGTACTTCTTTGATATCTTTCATCAGAGTTTTATAGTTTTCATGATGTAAATCTTGAGCATATTTTGTTAGATTCATAACTAAATGTTTCACTTTGGGGGTGCTTATATGAATGTTAATGTGTTTTTAATTTCAAATTCCACTTGTTCATTACTGGTATATAGGTATGTAATTGAATTTTGTAATATTAATATTGTATCCTGCAATCTTATTCTTTTCACTTATTAGGTCTAGGAGGATTTTTTAATATTTCTTTTAGATTTTCTACATAGATGATTATTTCATTTATGAACAAAGACAGTTGTATTTCTTCCTTCCCAGTCTGTTTACCTTTTATTTCCTTTTGTTGTCTTATTGTATTAGCTAGGACTTCTAATATGATGATGAAAAGGAGTGGTGAGAGAGAAGAACATCTTTGCCTTGTTCCTGATCTTATAGCAAAACTTTGCATTTCTTACTAGTATGTATGATGTTAGCTGTAGATTTTTTGTAGATATTCTTTATCAAGGTGAAGAAGTTCCCTTTTATTCTCCCAGTATGATGAGGGCTTTTTATCATGAATGGGCTATGCCACCATGGAAGCCCCTTAATTCAATATCTTTAATCAGGCCTATTCAGATTATTTATTTCTTCTTGAGTTTTGACAGAAGTGTCTTTCAAGGAATTGGTCTACTTCATCTAGGTTATCACTTGTGGCATGGAATTCTTCATTGTATTCATTTATTATTTTCTTAATGTCCATGGGATCTGTAGTGATGTCCCCACTTTCATTCTGATATTAATATATTGTGTCTTCTCTTTTTTTTTCTTAGTTAGCCTGGGTAGAGGCTTATTGATATTATTGACCTTTTCAGAGAACAAGCTTTTGGTTTTATTGATCTTCTGTATTGAGTTTCTGTTTTTAATTTCATTGATTTCTACTCTGATTCTTATAATTTTTTTTTTCTTCTGCTTGGGATTTAATTTGCGCAAATTTATCTAAGTTTTCTTATGTGGAAGCATTGATTACTGATTTTAGAATGATCTTTTCTAATATATGCATTCAGTAGTATAAATTTTAAGGACTGCTTTCACTGTATTTCACAAATTTGGATGTTATATTTTTATTTTCACTTAGTTAAAAATATTTATCTTTAGATTTCTTCTTTGACCTATATGTTATTTATAAGTGTAGTATTTCCTGGGGAGGTTTTTACTTTTCAGAAGTATCAGTTTCAACACCCTCACCCCTGACCAACCTAGAAGCATTTGATTTGTAACAAGCTTCTCAAGAGATTTTTGAGGAGTCATCCCAACACATGTTCATAGACTTTAGCTATACATATGCATAATGTAATTTGAGAGACCTCAGCAGTTACAATTACCAGCTGATTTAATTATAAGCACATTTGTTTTAGGAAATTTTTATCTGTATCTTATCTTTTCTTGCTATAATCACTTGTCCAAGACTCATTTAGATATTTATCTAAATCTTACGTTTAATTTTACGTGATAATTTTTCTGCCACATAGTTACCTTGTCATACTTATGTGAAGACCTTCATTAAGTTTTGTGTAGGATGTGTTTATATTTAGGGAAAGCAGGAAGAAGACTGCATTGGTTCTTGATAGAATTACTTTTATGGGTCCAGGTACTCCTCTATTTCAGAAAATTACCCAGTGAGTTTTATTTATAATACATTACATTTTTGTGAACAACTGTATTTCGAACTCTATCAATTTCTACATACATAAGACTTCTTTAGGCAACAGATAGCTTGTTTAATGTTTTTAGTCCTGATTCCAGTCATCAGGCTAATTTTATTATATTTTAACTCCTCTTCCCATCATTCAGCAATAGTCTCGTTCTTGGTTCATTTATTCTTTAGAAGGAATGGAATTATTTATGTATTTTTCCTTTTCTCCTATTTTCTGCTCTCCAACCTCCAGCCACATTTCATCCTATAACATGATAAAATTGCAAAATGTGAGCCTGAATAATAAAGGATTGCTTCACTGATTGCTAAACATTTAATATAGTGCTTTTAAACTCATTCCAGGTCATTGTGCTGTCAATTAGTTTGATTACAAGCATTTAAGCTGTCACATAAAAAGCCTTCTGTTTCTTAGGGTTTCAGTTTCAAATTATGAAAAATGAGTGCTCTGTACTTCTCTCTGGACAGAGATCACTTTTAATATTTTGGAAGAAACCTATGCCTTTTAGAAAGATCACTCACAGTTTCAGACCCTGGAATAATCTGATATCCAGTTTTGGACCAGTGATTTAATTTTATTAAAAAATTTAAGAGTGTGCATTTGAACATATGTGTAAGTAGGTGACTATCAAAACCACCTCTTTATTTTCATTTTTGTA
This sequence comes from Platanista minor, assembly GCA_004363435.1. Lineage (NCBI taxonomy): Eukaryota > Metazoa > Chordata > Mammalia > Artiodactyla > Platanistidae > Platanista > Platanista minor. The sequence continues at coordinate 5,334 of RJWK010002294.1, forward strand.
TATAGTCAACATTTGCAAATCATTAGAACTTTGGAATCTAAACATCGTTGGGTGACTGGTATTTTGTCTGAGAGAGTGGAAGAATTTCAGAGAATTAAACAAAAGGTTCTAATGTAGCACCCTCAACACAAGGAAGTAGTTGAAGAGAGTTTGTAGATAGAAAATAATATCCGAAGATATTAAAGTTTTGTAAAGTTGATTAGTTTGTTGAAAGGTGGTTTTTAAAGCAAAGGTAAAATCATGACTCTCATATATTATAAAATGTACATGTTTCAAGGATTTTTATTAATAATGATGAAATTAGGCAGATATTATAACTCTCCCAATTCAAAGGAAAATCCAAAGAACAGACACAATTATAGATGAGGAGTATTGAACGAATATGAAAATGGAAGCAGACATGGCTTTGAGGGAAGTCACTTGTGCCTCAACATGACAAGACAGAATTTGCTTGATTATAGATAACCATTATTTTGTATTGCTGTTACATATCTAGAATTTATAGAGTAGGAAGTTAGCTCTCATGAAATGAGAAAAACATAATGCTGAAGAGTTCACCATAAGCAATGCATAGTGTTCCTTTGAAGCATAGATCTTCCCCTGTTTGATAAAAAATAGTCTCAAAGGAAGGTTGGTTTCATTAGATTTGGTGTGATTATTTACATAGGTGCAGCAAGAGTACCTATGTAAATAAACATTTTAAAGTTTGCTTTTGTTGGAAGGTTTTATATGACTCTCCTACAGCACAAGTCTCTAGTATTTTCTGTCTTTTGGCTGGAAACTCAAACCCAGGAAACTCCACTACCTGCAGTACCTGTATATTTGGGTGAATTTCTTTCTTCTCAAAGTTCCCTAAATATCCCAAAGTGGCCTGCCAGGAAGTCACCTTCTTTCCTAGTTGTAAGACTGGACCCTATAAGCCAGGTACCAGGCTAGTTTTTCTAGGAGTGTCTTTTAAGTAATGGCTCTGTAAGGTCAACCTTGATTCTTTAAAAGTGTCCAACTATATCTGATTAAATAAGCATTACCCTCAAATATGGCATTCCAGACAAGACCTTGGAATTTTTCCAGGTATATCCTGTTAAACAGGAACACCAATTCTTATTGAACCTTTGCAAATAACTCTTTCCATGAAAAGTAAGAAGACTTAGAGTTTCTGAATTCTGGGAGGCGAATGAGAATAAGATACCATTTAAAAATATTTTAGTTTCTAAAGCAGAATCTACTAAATTGTTATGGTTTGTAAGTAAATTAAGACAAAAGAGAAAGCGGTTCCTTATGTAAACAGAAAATAGGACATTAAAACAGTATCAGTGTTATTTCAAACAAACAAAAAACCCACTGATGAGGCCTCATCACTTCATTCAATCCTGTATAATTCATTCTTGCTCCACTGGATCTTGGGTTATTAGTCTCATGAATTTGCTTCTCAACTTTCTCAGCTCAGCTTATTGAGGTCCCCAATAAGTTTTAAGAGTGTTGAAAAGGTGTCTGAAAACCAAAAATCTTCAGAACCACTACTTTAGGGCAAAGGTGTTCTTTTCCTTGAAAAACAGAGGCACATAGAGTTTTACACATACAGAGTTATATTTCATACAAACTCTTGTTCTTAAATATAATGTCAACTTTTTATATTATAACTTTTAGCTAAAGTAACTAACTTCTATTTCACAGGAAAAAAAAAGCTGAAGGGGTGGATAATTGTCAACTGCCTGTCACATGTATCAGCATTTTAGCAAAGATCATGAATAAACATAACTAATTTTCTACAGCCATGCACATCTCTTATACAATCTTGTAAAGTATCAAAAATGAACATATTCATTAACTTGGCTGAAATATACAGCCTCTCTCTGTAGCTTATAAAAATAAAAACCAAAACCATATACATTTAAAAATAGGATTAGTAATCAATATTTCAGTATTCATTCTTAGGTATGGCCTAGGTAACTAATGAATATCCATTAAATAACTCAATTTAATATTAGTTTCAGGTTTTAAGATACTTAAAAATCTTGGAAATTATGTTCAAGCCGACATACTGCAACATAATTACTATTGAATGAAGTTCATTAGAATAATTATTCGATATAGTCAAATTAATTTTTTTGTAATCTTGAACATAAAGGAGAAATAATGGTAGCTTATTTGAGCAGTAAACCTGTATACCTTTAAAAAGGACATTTCAACTAGAATTAAAATATACAATTGTATTACACTTAACACTGATAAATCAGAGAATACATAGCTGTTTTTACTAAACCAAATTTTATTAAACTAATCTTATTTGGCAGGTTTTCACCTAAATTATGTGAACTTAGATTCGTAAAATGTTTTTGAGTTGGTTTATATAAGAATTATTTTGTAATCTATGACGTTTAAAGTATTAGAAATTTAATTTCTTGCTTTCTGGTAATTTTAGGAATGTTTAGTTCATGTAAGCCCTTATTTATACTCAGTAGCCTACTAGAACAGAGCTCTTAATTTTAGAGACTTTATAATCTTATTATTAATACTATCTGGTGGAAGGAAAACATTACGCGCACATTTTACGGTAGAGGCCATTCTGAATTACAGATACTTAGGTCTACAGATAAAGAGCTTACTATTCCAATTCTAAAATTTTAGGCATATGTAAAGAGTGAATGCAGAAACATACAAAAACCTCACTGACGGAAGATGCAAAGAGCTGTTCTCCTTCCTTGTGGACACAAAATTCTTAGTTATTTGAGCTCAAAACAGATAAATAGACAAGAAAGACTAACATATCAGGATTTCTGTTGCTTCTCAAGTGTTTTCATTGATGTTTGGTACATTTCTACAGAATCTTTTCTGTAGTACAGTGTACATTTGTAGTTAGCACTGATTATTTCACAGATGGGCCTGCCTCTGTTTTACTTTCTGTGGATATAGTAGCAGTAAGTAAAACAAAGTCTCTATCCTCATGACACTTGTAGTCAATCAAATTAATTCATAATATGCCAACTGATGGTAAGATAGCTAAAGAAAAATATTTATAAAGAGATTTGGGCTTTTAGTCACTATAGAGTAACAGGGACTAAATTTAGTATCCCATCAGAAAAAAAATGAGAAAATACATTAAACAGAAGTTGGCAAGACACTGGACATAAGGCAGTGAAGGACAGTAGTGCCTGAGAGACAGGAAATGAATGTAGTGATTCCTTTGATTATCCCAACTTACTGTCTTTGAGAGAGTTTCAGGCCTTCATGCAGGGTTGGGAGGTAGCTTACGGGTACCAGTTGGAGTCCAGCAGACTTCTCTGCATTAGGAGAAGAGACTGAGAATCTGGGAAGAACAAGGTAGCTAGGTCTCAGGACTAGAGAGAAAGAATTCCAGAAATCTCCAGAGGATTGCTTTCCATTACTTAGCCAAGTCCTAGTCAGCTCATGCATGTGAAAAAATTGCCTGAGTCCTGGGAATGAACCATCCAAAAGAATTAGTGAGAATAGTGTTTGGCACTCACACATAGCAAGGAACAGTGCCTGTTCCCACCAGCAAGATGGGAAAACCTCCAGATTCCTGAGGTATTGGGCCATGTACATTGTAGGGTCTTTCCTCATTATTGAGGAATAATTGACTGAGCATTGCTGCAGTCTCCCCTAACACATTTTAAATGAATAATTTAAATGAATGATCTGAAAGGATGAACCTTTTTTCAAGTAACTTAACCAAATCCTAGGACTATTATGTAGCCTTTAATTCAAAATAATCAGATTTGCAAGGAATCAAAAATATGATTCATAATGAGAAACTCAATCAAAAGCAACCCTGATCTGATATAGATGTTAGCAACGGAGACCATTTAAAAAGTTACTATAATTGTGTTCCATATATTCAGAAAGTTAAGTAATATAAGAACAAAATCAAACTTCTAGAAATAACTACAAGGTGTGAGATTAAAAGCATAAGCAATTAACAGATTAGATATTGCAGGAGAAAAGATGGGTGAACTTGAAGTCATAGGGATAGAGACTATGCAAAATGAAACATTAAGAGAATAGAAAATTTTAAAAATGGACAGAGCACTAGTGGGCTGTCAGCTTCATAAGTCTAATATATATGTTCTTGGAGTCCCCAAGGAGAGAATGGTGAAGGGACAAAAAATATGAAACAATGTCTGAAATTTTTCAGTATTTGATGAAAACTGTAAGCCTACAGAGCTAAACACAAGAAATATGAAGAAAACATCATGCAAAAACAAGACACATTATAGGCAGATAAGGAAAACAAGACACATTATAATCAGATTTCTCAAAACCAGTGAGAAAGAGAAAATCTTATAAGTAGCCAGAAAAACAAACACGCAAACAAAAGACCTAAATGCAGGGTAGCAAAGATAAGGACGACAGTAAATTTCTTGTCTGAAAAAATGCAAGTGAGGAGACAGTGGAGCAACATCTTTAAAGTACTGATGGGTAAAAATGCCAACCTAGAATTTTATACCCATTGACTGTATCTTTCAAAGGACACTGATAAGAGGTTGAAAGGATAATCCACAGACTATGAGAAAATTTTTGCAAAGTATATATCTGATAAAAGACATATTCAGAATGTATTTTTTAAAAACTCAATATTAAGTAATTTAAAAACCCAGCAACCAAATTAAAAAATGGGCAAAAATTTGACTAGATACTTCATGAAAGAAGAGATACAAATGGCAAATAAGCACATGAAAAGATGGTCCATATCTTTAGTCATTACAGAAGTCAGTTATCACTATGCATCTAATAAAATGACTGACCACAACAACTTGGTGAGGATATGAAGGAATTGGAATTTTTCAGTACTGCTGGTGGGAGCAATCAATTTGGAGAACAGTTTGGCAGGTTTTTAAAAAGTTAAACACATCTGCAATATGTTCTAGCCATTCCACTCCTAGATTTTTACCCAAATAAAAAGAAAGTACATGTCCATACAAAGACTTTACATGGGTATTCATAGCAGCTTTATTTGTAATTGTCAAAAATTGGAAATGGTCCAAATGTCCATTGTCAACTGAATGAATAAACATTTGTGGTGTGTACACACACACACACACACAGAATCCTACTCAGAAATAAAGAGGAACAAGCTATTAGTGCATGCAACAACATGCATGAATCTCAAAATAATTATGCTTACTGAAAGAAGCCACACACAAAAAAGTGAATATTATATGTTTTCATTTGTGTAAAATGCTAGAAAATGCCAATGAAACTGCAGTAACAGAAAATAAGTCTATGGTTGCCTGGAGAGGCAGGTGCAGAGAGGGAGGGTTGGGATGGAGGGGTTACTGAGAGGCGTGAGTAAAATTTTTCAGGTTAAAGATATATTCTTTATCTTGATTGTGATGACAGTTTCACAGATCTATTCATATGTCAAAATTTATCAAACAGTACATTTTAAATGCATGAAGTTTATTATGTTTCAATTATACTTCAATAAAGCTGTCTTCAAAAGACTAAGACTATTTTCCTGCAGTTTGTAATGCCTATGGATCTATCTCCATCTTTTCCTATCTTCCTGTGTTTTAAATACACCAACCTATTGTACCCTAATACCTCTCTCTAGCTCAGACAACTAAACACAAAAATCCATTCTGAAGCAGGTCATGATGCACATTTCCATCAGAGAAATATCTCACAGTCCCTTGTTAAATGTTCAGAGATATATGATTGTGCCTTATGAAGCAAATACATCCCGTTTTTATAGAATTAGGGAAGAGAAAATGCATACAAAGGAGCCCAATCCTTTTCCAGTACCCTTTTATGTCAGAGCTCAAAATTGCTGTCTGATAAAATGTAGGCCACCAGATTGAATTACTTCATTGAACTACTGCTGTCCTCTGTTAATGGTAATTGCACAGTTATAGCAGTCTTTCTTGGCAACATCTCAGATATTTACCTCCCACTGTTTTTCAATTCAAACTTTTGATGAAAATATTCCCAGTACTTCTTTAAAGCAGACATCCAACTGTCTTTCTTGACGAAAGCAAGGTCTCTAAATCAGATCCTGACAATTTATGACACAGCAGTCTATCCAAATCACCTTTTACCTATGTCACTATGTCATTTCCTGGAGAAGAAAGTGTCCATCAACCCAGCACTTCTGTAGGTTTGGGAGGCTGGAAGTTTGGTGTGCCAGCAAAAGTGGGAGAGGAAAAAGGGAAAAGCATTTTCTTCCTTTGACTTGGAAGGAATTCAGTAAGGGGCTTACCTGATCTCATAAGCAAATAAGGGATTTGTATATTTTGAAGATACAGTTTATAAAGGGAAAAATCAGATGTTTGTTGTTTGTAAGGTAATAATGAGTAGAATAATTTCTAAAAGTTACCCCTTAAATTATTGGAGGCAGTAAAACAAGGTTAATTTTTATTGTTCTTCTTAATTTTATGTGTTAGGTTACTTAAATACAACAATATTTAGCATTTTATTTCCTTCTCAGGGGCTCTTTTTCTGTTGTACCTCCTGTTTTGAACTGAGTAGACTACATCTCATCAAATAAATGTTGTATAAACAGTGCCATTGGCATGTACCATGATTGACTCTGCCTGATGATAGCATGGTGGCTGGAGTACAGAACATGGTAACGAGGAGGGGAAACATGACATGAGATCAACCAGATTGGCCTCAGAGTGAGACTCACTGCTTGTATCTCTGGCTGTGGTTGGTTGGGAACTTTTTTTTCTTTTTATTATTGGAAGGGTATTTTTGATAATTGCTTTCTTGCATCAAATTGTAGCATCATGTGTTTGATGGATGGGTTAGCTTTAGGAGCTGTGGGAGGCCCTCTGAGGACCTGCTCTCCAGTTTTAGTGAGTAAGAAGCTAACAGCATGGCAAGCACACTCCCTGCTGCCAGCCTGGTTTTGTTCTTCTCAGGTGTAAGTCTCCTTATAGAAATGTGCCTAGGAATCATGTTGGCCCAGGATTGGCCTTACTTGGTGGCCCTGGTATGATGGGTTGTCTCTCATTGAGAGTGGTCTCACTCAAGGCCTGTTCAGCTTTGGGGAGAAAAGTGAGCAAAACCATGGGCTGAACAGTGGACAAATTAATTTGGGAATAAAGAAGCTCAGATTTGGGTTCATACTTTTAAGAAACAGTGAAAGACTTCTAGGAGGATGGGGCAAGTAGGTAGTAAGAAAAGAGGTTTAAGAGAAAGTATCTGCACGGGGGGTCTTGAATCCATCTAGTCTGTATACTTTTTCTTTTTTTTTCCGGTACGCGGGCCTCTCACTGTTGCGGCCTCTCCCGTTGCGGAGCAACGGCTCCGGGAGCACAGGCTCAGCGGCCATGGCTCACGGGCCCAGTCGCTCCGCGGCATGTGGGATCTTCCCGGACCGGGGCACGAACCCGTGTCCTCTGCATCGGCAGGCGAACTCTCAACCACTGCGCCACCAGGGAAGCCCTAGTCTGTATACTTTTTACGGCCTCAAAATAAATTTAGGAGCAGGTAGTCCTTCTTCCCCCCCCTCCCTCCACACACACTTTGTTGTTATTGTTGTTTGTTTTGTTTTAAGATCAGGAATTTTCGTCCTTTAGAAGAGGAAAGCCAGCACTGTTGCAATGAAGCCTCTATTGACTGCCTGCCTTAGGTTCCTAATCCTATGACTTGTCATCCATCCATATCTGTCCTCATCTTCATTAGAATCAAAGGCCATGCAGGGAGGGGCCACCAGGAAAATAAATAATAAATTCATAGCTTGTGAAAGCTTGGGTCCCCAAATACCCAACTCCTATCCTTTCTCTCTGGCTTGAATTCTCCATACTGAAGGCTGGGATCACACTTTACCAGGGTGATGTGATATTCATGAACTAAGGAAGAAAAGGACTGGCTACCAGACCTATTTGGAGGTGAGAGAGGAGACAGTGTGGGCCCATTTGTAGAAGAGTCATCTGCGTCTGGAATAGAACCCCAACCTAGAATATTGCTGTCTGCCAGGGCAGGAAGTGCTCTCAGTTTCTGGCTCAGTAGGGACTCCCGAAGCACCCTGCTGGTTTTGTCTGCTGACATGTGGAAAGTGCCGACCTTTTGTCTGACCTTGATCGCCTCTGTCCACAATTTCACTTAACCCTTTTTGCAGAAGAAGGAACACAAGTGACAACCTTAACTAACCTATTCTTGAGAATATCATTCCCTTTCTGCCACATCACCTTTGACTCTCTCATACTGTCTTCTCTTCTTGGCTCCTGTTCCCTCATACTCTGTTGACACAGAGTTTGTAAAGTCCAAGAGATGTAGCAGTGCCAGGAAGAGCTAAATTACTTGCAGCTGGCTGTGCCACCTGTGCCTATCAAATTTCAGCCAAAGCATTTGCTTTCCCAGAATGCTCTGTTAGGGGAATTGGAAAGTGACTCACAGTGGGGGCAGCAGAGGGCTGAGTAGAAGAGAGGGCTTTTTCTCTGGGCTCTCTTGTGAGGACAGAACTGTAAAGTAGAATTTCAGATGGTCTCAAATCCCCTCTTTCTGCCTCTCGTGGAATCACTGGACCCAGAGGCATCCCGAGAGGTTTCTGAGTTAAACTTCAGTCTTTTGGTGGGCCAAGAGAACAGACCTCAGCAAGCAGATCTCTTGTAGGCCTCCAGGACTGACAGCTCCGTACCCTGCTTCTGGTTGTTTAGTTGAGGATTCTTGTGATTTCTTACATCTCCTAAGATCTCTCTCTGATTCCATTTTGTCTCCTTTTTTTTTTTTTGGTCCCTTATGTACTTGCAGAACAATTTCTCAGTTTGGAACCTGTGTCTCATAAAAGGTCCTTCATATAATTTTGGAAAAATGATTAAATTAACATTTTCATTTAATCTAAATGCATTATTCTACAATTCTCTACATTTACCATTACTTAGTATTCTGTCATTTCTGTTAAATCATTTCTTATTTTCAGTCATTGTTCATCACTTGTATCTTGCTCATCCTTTGGTATTTTTCTTTGTATACACTCTCTCTTTTTTCTTATTTTTTTGTTTGTTCTTTCATTTCACCCTCCTCTAGAGCCTGTAATTATCCAAGCACTTTGAAAAGTCTCATCATAGGTGGATAAAAGATATATATAGTTTCTGCTCTTAAGGGCTAGATTCTTAGACTGGAATGCCCATGGGGAAATTTAAAATTACTCCTGGTAGAACCCACTACATTTGAGAACAGCTGCCTTAATGAGTTCATGGCCTTGTGATGTGAGAGCACGTTGAAGCAAACGATTATAATGCGAGTGTGATGCCCCTCTCAGAAATATAACAGTGCAAACTAGGAAGCTTTCTGGTGTGATGCCTGAACTGGTTTTTGAAGTAGGAGTGGAATGATTAAAGATGGGGGGAGGTGCATTCCACAGAGCACCATGTGGAAGAGCCCAAAGGCTCGAAGTTTGATGACTTCATTGACCTGCAGGTATTTTGAAATGTTTGGAAAGAATAGGAATGAGGCTAGGAAGGGGCCAGGTCACAAATAGTCTTGTTAAAGAGTTTGCATTTTATAATGAGGATGATGGAGAGCCACTGAAAGATATTAAGTAGTAGAGGGATGAAATTAGATGTGTATATGAAACAGGTCACTCAAGCAGTATTGTGGAAGATGGTTTTTATAAGGGTGAGTTTGGAAGCAAAAAAGATTCCAGGAAAAATGATTGTGATGACAGTGTGATTGGGAGAGAAGGGGGACAGTTCTCGAGATATTTAGGGTACAGAATGGACAGGACTCAGTCAGTGAGTAAATGTGGTTGTGAGACGCCTCCAAGGATGACTGTTGAGTATCTGCATTCTTCTACTGAGTTAACGCTGGTACCATTCTCCAAGAAAGGCAGTAGAGGGTAGTTATTAGGAGCATGTACTCAAGTCCACTTGGTTACTGAGTTACATTTTGGATGTGTTGATCTTTACAAGGCTTGTGGGGTGTCCAAGGAAAGACATGCTGTGGAAGTGTGAGTCTGGAGCTCAGAGGAGCAGCATACTCTATAGATATGGTTTGGTGTTCCATGCAGTCCATGAGTGGAATTTCCCTTTCAGAAAAAAAAAAAATGTGGTAATTTGTGATAATTATGTGTTGAGCTTGTGAGATTCTTGCTTCTGTATGATTTACCTAGAGGACTATAGAGCTCACTGGATCAAAGGCAATAAACAGACAAATAATGATCTATCCATGATATATTTCCCTCATTATTATTAGTGAGGGTATATTACATATTTCTTTGGACCAAAGCATAATTTTAGAAAACTCTGGATAAACACCTTTCTTTATTTATTGCTCTGCTCTCCTTTGATTGCTTTTGCTGTACTGTCAACCTGCATCTTATTTTAATCTCCTCTCAGAACACTGATGATTCCACAGCCCTGTTAGAATACATTTTGGGAGATTCCATTTCATTAAGGGTGTTTCAAGGACATACGACATGAGATGATGATGATATGGCATCTTTGGAGGATGCCTTGGTTTCTGTCCTGCTGAATCTCCCACACGTTTGAAGCAGTTGTTATCTTCTCTGCTAGCTCATGCGACTTGTTAGATCACTGTTTGTGGGTGTCACAAAATGTTGGCAGGACCCCAGTGTGAAACACATTGTGAAATACATGTGGTTAAACTTCTCTGAATTTGTGTGTCAATCAAAACAAAGTGGCTTAAACGAGTAAGTGGATTTCAAAAGAAACTTGAGGATTCTAGAGCAGAAATGGAACACGGAACTTTGTAGGTCAATTTTTTAGTATGGAATTCAGGGAATCATACGTAGGAGGGAGTGTACAATATAGTAGAATTCTGATTAGGATCAGTTAGGATTTTAGCTGACAATATTACAAACAGACAACAGATTTTATTATAACATGTATAGTTCCCAAACATAATGCCATGGGATGCTGGGGATGTTTAGATACTAAAGTTGTGCAGATTTTCATGTTTATCCAATGAAGATGATAGAATTTTATTGTAGTTGAGACATTACAAGCATTTGTTTGTTTGTTCTCTTCATCAGGGTGATGTCAGCCTGGTTTCTCCTTTACTTTTACCTCCTCTGCTGTTTTGCAGTCTTGAATAGGTGTCTATAGGACATCTTTTGTGGCTTACCCATACCCTTTGCTTTTATCTCATCAAAGGATCATTAGATGGTCTTTTCTATATGTATTAACCAAAAAGTACATACTTTGGTATGTATTTTTACATTCTTTTTACATGTGGCTTTTAGCAACACCCATAATTTTAGTGATATTTGCCCCCATATTATCTTTACTCTCACCTTCCATACAAGAGGATTTATTCATTTAATAGGGTATGTTATGTTAATAAAATGTTTGATGGCATAATATGTTTGGACTTGTTGAAAGACCGTGATGTTGATGCTGAAATCACTGAGAAAGGTAGCCCATCATGTAAAGAAAGGTGACCTGGATTCTGATGACCCTCCTGCTTTAACCAGTGGTGCTAGATCTTTCTCCTACAGAAAGCTCTCTGCTCACCTTAATTTTAAGTGTGTGAACTCTTGACTTGAGGACTTTATCGGAGTTTACCCTCTTTAAGGCTCACTGAAAAATTAATTCCTAACTCATTAAACAATTCCTGGATTACCCAAAATTAGCCTTATAGATTATGTCTTTGATGGCTTGTTAGTTGGCATAGGTGACTAAATTTGACACTCAAAAAAGATAGCCTTAGAAACAGTTTTTTTCTTTTCACACTGTTGAATGCTTTCTAATTTTTATCTCTCTAATACATTAAGTCATGGTTGACTTTTCTGCTCTGGCTGTCAGTGTCAGGAGCTGTGCTTCTGTACATTAACATGCAGACATTTGTGAAAGGTCCTTTATCAATGTCTCAGTCTGGTGAATTGAAGAATAATGTACTAGCTACATCAAACTGTTTATTCCTCCTAAGCCAGTTGTTATCTTTTGCAGTACTACCAATGAAATTGTAATTTTTTTAGCAGATTCTTTTCTGATGGAGCTGTGACTTGCAATAATCTTGTCAAGACAAGCTCAAAATACTACTAAATGAAGACATTTGTGGAAGGGAATGATTGTAAATTGCATGCAAATTTCAACTCAGCTGGAATTAATCAATATGGAAACAGAACTTGTGAGTTCCTGATATAATGATGCTGAAACTAATCCCACTGAGTTTTATTTCCATGGGAATTAGGTATTTATTTTGATTTAAATCTCTCTTTTTTCTTGAAGACAAAGGTCCAGTTTTTGAGTCTTTTAATAATAACTTTTTGGGGGATAGAGAGATGTTATAAAGGAAACAGGAGTAAAACTAAGCATCTGACTTCTTCTGTGGGGACATCTGGTATTTCCTATTTAATTTACTGTGCCTATTTAATGAAATTTTCCCCCAGTTTTTCTTGCTCATTTTTTTCCACTGAAAATTCTAAGGCTTATGATATAGTAGGTGACATAGTCTTCAGTATATATTAAATATGCAACATTGGTCTAAATGACATATTCTCTCATTTATATCAATTTCCAGGGGAATCCCATCTTGTTGGGGTTGTGTGTGTGTGTGTGTGTGTGTGTGTGTGTGTGTGTGTGTGTGTGTGGTTTTCATTTGCCATAGAGTCTCACTTTCTGGGGAACAGATCACTCACTATCTTAGACTTTTTAATGCCTCCTGGCTTTTGCAATATTTCTCTTTTTCTTTGATTTTCAGTGTTAGGCTTTTTTCCTTTTATTGTTGTACTTGGCCCCTAAATCTGTTAGCCTTAGATTATTTGTTTCTCACCTTTTCTTCAAGCTTTTAGGTGAAGAATTTGCAGATAGAAGGTCTTATCACTGGTATATTGTATATCACCAATGCATTAGTGTTATATCCATAAATCCTCAGAGCCTGACAACTTACTTCCCAACCCCTTTAGAGTACTTTAAGAGTTCCTTTATTTATAGCCCAGTTTAAATCCCACTGGGTAACACTCCATAAACCTGCAGTGACATCCAGTGGCCTCATGGTGTAATTTTTTACAAAATTTTCCAAAGGAATTGTAGGGGCAATAATTCCGTCAAGGAAAAATACTGGAGTTATTGAAGGGGGTTCCCTAAGTATATTACCTTCCAAGTAGTTACTGACATACCCCATCACAGAATTCTAGGAGAATGATTATTCGTTTCTTGGTTTTTAAATGGAAGAATGACAACCTGTGATGAGATCAGCTTCACTAATTCCAACTAAGATTAGAGGAAAATATAAAATTGAAGACAGTTTTTTTTTTAAAGAAGACAATTTTTAATAAAGAGAAATTTACAGTGTCAAATTTCATATTCTGGATCTTTTTAAGAGGTTCATGATTTAAAGGAGAACATTTAGTTTGTGTTTCTCATTATGAAGTTGAGAGTTCTGTGTGGTTCCTACTTGTTCTTGTGCTTTCAGTTTCCCTGAGAGTCACTGTGTTAACCCTTGGATTTTCTCGGACTTTCTAAGATTGCTACTATAAATCAGAGGCAAGTGACTCCCAATATGATTACTGTCGTTGAATTATGTTATTAAAGGAGAGCATATTATTTTTATAAAAGTGATACACCATTAACCATAGCACCATTAACACCATAAATGATTTACATAATAGAAAACAGTACAAAGAAAATGTAGCACATCAGCTTAAATCTTACCCTCTCCACAGAAACAACCAGTGTTAACATTTGGTGAGCCTTTTTCCAAATAGCTCTCTGTCCATTTATATTAATAGAAAGATGAATAGAAGGCAAGCTAGGAAATAATTTCATAACATTGAACTAAACAACATATGTATTTGCTGTGTTGACATGATTTCTAATTACCACAATGTTACACTAAGTGAGGAGGGGGCCAGGGTAGAGGCTTGCTGTTTTTTGTTGTTTTTATTTTTTTAGCAGTGACTCTTCCTTTAGTGTGACAGACAGGGCTGGCTAGTGATGATAGGGAGAAGATCTATACAGAGGAGTGTTGGACAGCCACCTCATCGCCTGATCTAGATAATTTACAATGTTCCAGAGCCCAGAGAGTTAAATAGAAGTAAATCTAACATGTACGAACTAAGCAAGTAGCATGTTCCAAACTGGTGCTAAGCACATTTATACTAAAGATGAATGTTAGGTTCAAAGAGAGAGGGAGGTTGTTAAATCTTTCTCACAGTTGATACTGAGACTGAAATTTGGTATTTAAATTTTACTGTCTTGTGCCCATTCCCCCTAACAAAGCAAAAGCCATATGCCACTAGGGAGGGACAAGAAACCTGTCTGCCCTTCTGGTTCTACACAAAGATCAACTGCTATGAGGAGGATGGCCGTGCACTGCCTCCCACCCTCTCACTTGAATGACACTGGGCAAAAGCCATCGGCCGCTGGGAGAGATTGTGGTGTCCAGGATTCTGCATTGATGCAAAGCAGACATCAGCTGCCTACGGCAGAGGAGCAGGAATCTTCCTCATGCCTGAGATATTACACCAGTACAAGAACTTGGTTTCCCCACGGATGGCTTGCAGGGAGGAGTAAAAACCCTGATTGCACTCTCTGCCCTTTACTGAGTAGGAAACAGTGGTTGCCTGCCATTAAGGGAGAGGCAGAAATGCTGAGAAAGTCCCACTCCTTAGGTTCAGATGTTCAGGGCCAGGCTAAGACTGAGGTTGGAGCAGGTGTACTGAGAAGCTCTTCTCCCCCACCACAAGCCTTGAATCAAGAAATGAACAATTGCAGTCTACTGCTGGGGGGGTGGCAAGAGCACGGAGAGAGCCTTTCCCTCACTTACCCACACATATATCCTATAGTGACTATATGCAGGACCTATTGTATTTTTGGGGTGGATCACAAATACAGAAAAACTGTTTAGTACTTAAAAAATAAATTTAAAAAATACTTTCAGATTTACAAAAATTAGTACAGAGAATTTCCATATGCATGCCATCTTGTTTGCCCTGTTGTAAACATCATACATGAATGTGATACCTTTTTACAACTAATGTACCAATATTACTACATTATTATTAAAGTTCATACTTTATTCAGATTTCCTTACTTTTTTACCTAATGCCCTTTTCTCTTTTAGCATTCTATCCAGGACATCACATGATATGTTTATAGTCACTATGTCTCGTTAGGCTTCTCTAGATTGAGACAGTTTCTTGGACTTTTTTCCTTTTTGGTGACCTCGAAAATTTTGAGGAGTGCTGGTCAGATATTTTGTACAATGTTTCTTTTTTCTTTTAAATAAATCTATTTTATTTTTGGCTGCATTGGGTCTTCGTTGCTTCGGGTGGGCTTTCTCTAGTTGCGGCGAGCAACTACTCTTTGTTGCGGTGCATGGACTTCTCATTTTGGTGGCTTCTGTTGTTGCAGAGCACGGGCTCTAGGCACGCGGGCTTCAGTAGTTGTGGCTCGTGAGCTCTAGAGCGCAGGCTCAGTAGTTGTGGCACACGGGCTTAGTTGCTCCATGGCATGTGGGATCTTCCCAGACCAGGGCTCGAACCCCTGACCCCTGCATTGGCAGGCGGATTCTTAACCACTGTGCCACCAGGGAAGCCCTGTACAATGTTTCTTTTTTTTTTTTTTTTTTTTGCGGTATGCGGGCCTCTCACTGTTGTGCCCTCTCCCATTGTGGAGCACAGGCTCTGGACGCTAAGGCTCAGCGGCCATGGCTCACAGGCCCAGCTGCTCCGTGGCATGGGGTCTTCCCAGACCGGGACACGAACCCATGTCCTCTGCATCGGCAGGCAGACTCTCAACCACTGAGCCACCAGAGAAGCCCTACAATGTTTCTTGATTGCTGTTTTTTTTAAAAATGTTTTTCTGATTCTTTCTAATGATTAGACTCTCAGTTGGCCTCTGCTTTGGAACATTTGGACTCTCACAAAGAACTAGGTCACAAGAGTCTATCAGAGGAGGAGTTTGCATCCTTTGGTGCACTGAAACTAATTATATCAACAACAAAATCCAAACCCAATTCAACTACTTTCTAGATTTACTCAATCCTCCCATGCTAATAGCCTGAAAGAAGTTACCCATTTCCAGGCATAATGTTATTTACTTCAGTTCTTACACCCACAAAGTGTGGAATTCAATTTTAAAAATGGATGAAACACAGACACAAACAAGAAAAAGAAATCCTTGTTAAGAGGTTTAATAGTAAACAGAACCAAGCCAAGAGATGGTTTAGATATGCAAACTTCAGACAGGGACTTTGAAATAACTATGATTATTATATTAAAAGGTCTAATGGATAAGCGGACAATATATATATAAATCAGTGGGCAATTTCACTATAGATACTGAATCTACAAATAAATGTCAAATGGAAATGCTAGAAGTGTGGAACAAAATATCATATATTAAAATTGTTTTCTGTGGGTTTATTAAGAGACTGGATACAGTAGAGCCAGAATCAGTGACCTAGTAGTTAGACTAGAAGAACCCTTCAAAGGTGAAACAGAGCAAAAAGAGTAGAAATTTTAAAAAAGGACATCCAAAAACGGAATATGTTACTGTAGAACATATGAAATAACCTAACATAAATGAAGAGAGAAGAAATAAAGCAGAAGAAATGTTTGATGAGAGAGTGGTTGAGAATTTTTCAGAATGAAAGATAACAAACCATAGATCCAGTCAGGATAAATATGAAGGAAGGCGTATCAATATATAGTAGTCAAACTGCTGAAAACCAAATATAAGAGTAATACTAAAGGCAGTTAGAGAAAAAAAGAAATATTACTTAATGAGGTACCTAGGTAACAATTAGGCAGACATTTAGTCAGAAACTATGAAAGCCAGAAGACAATGGAATGGCATCTTTCAAGAATTGAAATCCAGAATTCCATCTCCAGGAAATGTATCTTTCAAAAAGAAAGGCAAAATTAAGAATTTGTCAGATGTACAAACATCAAGAGAATTTTTCCTAACAGAACAGTACTACAAGAGATGTTAAAGGAAGGTCTTCAGGCAAGAGCGTGCTGCTAGATAGAAAATGTGTTATTACACATGGAATAAAGAGCACAAAAAATGTAAAACTGTGGATAAATATAAAAGTCATTTTCTTCTTACTTTCAATCTATGAAAAGAGATTAGAGCAAGGGTTGACAAAAAGTAGCCCGTGAGCTAAATACTACCTCTGGCTTATATTTGTGCAGCCTAAGAGCTAGGAGTATTTTATATTTATTAAAGGGTTGTAAAAAAAAATTAAAGACAAACAAAATGATTGAAGAATATGCAACAGAGACTGAATAGCTTGCAAAGTCTGAATTATTTACTTTCTGATCCTGGTCTAAAGCAAAAATAATAACTATGCATTGTAGGGTTTGTAACATATGTCAAAGTAAAGTTTTGGCAACAGCAGTACAAAGGAGAGCAGGAAGGAAATGGAAATATAGTGTTATAAGGTTCTTACACTATTTGTGAAGTGATATAATAGAATTATAGTAGACTAGGAGAAGTTAAAGTTGTGTATTATGAACTCTAGAACAGCCACTGAGGAAAAAGATAAAACAAGGAAGTATAATTAACAAGCCGATAAAAGAAAGAAAATGGAATCATAAAACATGCTCAACTAAAACAAAAGAAGGCAAAAAAACCCAGACAAAAACAAAAAAACAGGGCTTCCCTGGTGGCGCCGTGGTTGAGAGTCCGCCTGCCAATGCAGGGGACACGGGTTCGTGCCCCGGTCCGGGAGGATCCCGCATGCCGCGGAGAGGCTGGGCCTGTGGGCCGTGGCCGCTGGGCCTGCGCATCTGGAGCCTGTGCTCCGCAATGGGAGAGGCCACAACAGTGAGAGGCCTGCACAGCGCAAAAAAAAAAAAGAAAACATAGCTATGTTAAAACTAAAAGGATGGAAAACAATGTTTCATGCAACACCCAAACAAAAGAAAGCTGGAGTGGTTCTATTAATATCAGACAAAGTAGACTTCAGATTAAGCAATGTTATCAGGGATAAAACATGGTATTACATAATGATAAAGAGGTCAGATCATCAAGAAAACAAGAATTCATCGAGAAAGCTAAAGGTATATGTACCTAATAACAGAGCCTCAAGGAAAATAAAAAGTAATAGAACTACAAGGAGAATTAGACAAATCTACCTATTTAGTTGGAGATTTCAACACTCCTTCAGTAATTGGTAGGACAAGTAAACATAATTTAGGAAAGATATAGAATACCTGAGCAATACTATCAATCACCTTGACTCAATTGACATAGAATACTCCCTTCAACAACGTAATGCAGGTTTTTTTCCAAGTGCCCTTGGAATGTTTGTTAATATAGACCATATTTTGAGGTATAAAATAAATCTCAATAAATGTGAAAGCATTTAAGTTATGCAAATTATGTTCACTGATCAACCGACATTGTCACATGCCTTGTTTGGGGAATGTAATTTCTTTGGATAAAATTAAATATATAAAACTTGAAAAGTGAGGTCCAAGAGGGAGGGAATACGTATAGCTGCTTCATTCTGTTGTACAGCAGAAACTAACACAAGATTGTAAAGCAGTTGAATTCCAATAAAAAAGTACAAAGACCTTGAGAAGTCATCAGGCTTAAAAAATACACTTGAAGCCTTCAGATATATTAGTAAGAACGTTACTAAATTTTGCCATGAATCTACTTTCAGTTTTACACTGCAGTGGTGCTATTAGGTATTTGTGATCTAACTAGTTGATTTTGAAGTGTGAATTGGTGCTTGAGATGTATGACCCCATCTGTCTGTAAACAGCATTTCCTGCACACTCTCTGAGCAAGGGGCCCTTTTTCATGGTATTTTTAAACACTCCCAGTAGTTTTAACTCCCTGAATAGGAAGCATTTAGGCAAACATGGTATCATCAACAGGCACACCCTTAATATTAACCAGTGAAAACAAAAGGTGGAAAGTTCTGCTCTGCTTTTAAAGAAGCAGAATTTGAGTGTATATTTTGGAAGAACAGTATGTAGTAGAGTAGCAGAAAGATAATGGATTCTCAATATGTGTCTAAATCAGGGTCTGGAAAAGTCATAGGAGTATTTAGAAATTTATATTAGTTTAATATGACAGATATGGCTCTTTAATAATGAAGACTAAAAAGACCTTTGTGGGCTGGTGACCTTTGTGGGCTAGGTGTTCTCTAAGAGAAAAGAATATAATTTTAGTTTACATGATCACAAGTGACCTTATTATAGCTCCCCTTCTCAGAAGTATGAACAACTCTTAAAATAAAGGGTAAGTAAGAATAGTCTGCTAAGCTGATGTAGATTTTAGTAGAGTAGTATGCTCATCATCTCAAGTAAAAGATTCCCATTTTACAAATGCATTAGATGTCCTTGGCAGATTTAGGTTAGTAACATGAGATGTATATGGTAAAACTGGGGCCCAGGGCTTAGGGTTTGTTCTGATGATTCATGGCATGCTGCAAACATCGCTAGCCTATTTGTAAATTTTCTTCAGATAAGAGTTGTTTTATTTATTTAGGCAAAAAAAAGATCATTTCTGGATTGAGTACTTCTAATGAGTTATTTTTGGAGAACTTTTACAAAACTTATGACAAATGACTGTTAATCCTTCTTGCAAACAATTATACCACTACTGTATTACCACCCAAAGTCCTATTCCTTTCTTTAGCCTTGGGAAGACCTCACAGTCATGAATTTAATGCTTTGATATTAATTTTTAAAAAAGTATGAGTGCTTTATGGCTGTAGAATGCAGAGGTTTCCTTGAAATATGTTGGTGAAAGTCAGAAGTAATTTGCCATGACTAGGATTCATTTAAATATCTGTGATTTCAATGTATAAAATAATCTTCACAGTAAATGTTAAGGGATATGATTTTGCATTAGATCGTAATACTTGCTAATTATTTTTCTTACTATTATTAGTTAACTGGGAGTTAACAAGTCATAGGTAGTGACGCCACATATGTGTGGGTTATTACAAAACTTTATTTGCTGCTTAATTTTTTAACATTGCATCATTCCCTAAATAGCCTCAAGATCCAAATACAACTGCAGTAATATTTGCTGAAAATTAGAAACTGTAAAATCCCTTATTTTGCTAGGATTCAGAATAGGAGAAAAAATTTCAAATAATAAAGCCTTCTATTTATAAAAAAACTAAACCTTTCATCTACTGTCTCTCAAAAGGCAGTTTGATAACAAAATATGTTTCAATATTTTACATGATTTCCATTTTTAAAGGTAGTAATAGTAAGTGCACAGGCATCATAGATCATAGACATCTTTGTCTATTTATTTGAGATCAGACTTACTAGGGGCAAGTTATCTTTATAACTCTTCTTTATTTAGTTCCCTTACTTGCACATTGAATAGATTGAAAGGATTAGGGAAAAATTAAAGTAAGCGTCCTTAATCCCATTTGGTTGTGTTAAAGTCTCCAAATGATGGATAGAAATTTCAGCCTGGTAGGGTCTACCACGAGGTTTGATAGTTATCTACACTTATAGAGAGATATTCTTGAATTACACTGTACAGCTAAATGCATTTGAAACAGATAACTGATCCTGTCTCAAAATTGATGTTTCTTTTAAAGTGGAAAGTCAGTACACCATTGTTTCCAAATGGTCAGATTGCATGCTACTGTCCCAAGCACACAGGAATTGATAAGTCAGAGGTTCCAAGCATGTAGGCATGTAGGGATAAGTGAAAAGGATCACAATGGAAGTAAATCCTTTCCCCTTTTTCCTGACTGTGTTTTGACCACCTGTCTTTTACCCTTTGCAGTTCTATTCTGAGAGGAATATGAGGAACAGCCCTGAATATGGGGGCCACTGCTGCTAGATTGTTGCCATTAACCAGCTCTCATGGCTTTTGTGGGAGCTTCCTTTTTATTAGTATTTGCAACATGTTCACCAGCAAAATGATTATGTTAGGCAGAAACATCACATCACTTACATTTCATAGCTCAGTGCAATTTTCATAAACTGCGAGGCAACATCCAAAAAAACATGACTCAGAATTAGAGTTTCAGGAGATTATTATATAGACATTATTTCCCTCAGGTCACGGGCTTTAGTCAAATTTGGAGGAGAATGAAATTGCCAACAGTGAAAAGCAGACAGAAAGGTATGAGTTCATGAGCAGAGAAATAACATTTTCATTTGTTCCTTCCCCATGGGAAAGATTCAGCATTCCGGTAAATGGAGACGGTTATAAGAAATGAATTTTTGTCAGCAGGGATGTGATTTTAAGGCTCACTTATCCATTGGCAATCTAGATTTCTAACCCCAGGAATCTAGGAAATTGCTACAGAACGTAGTCTTTATTATAAACAAGTTTTTGTTTGTTTGTTTGTTTTTGGGGTTTTTTGGTAGTATCTTTCCCCCTTCCTTTTCTTGCTCAGAGATTTTAGGACGGACTACATTTCTTTCTGGCTTTTGGGGTCAGATGACTGCAGAATTTCTGCATCTGCCATGAGTTTCTCCTCATTGCCATTGCTTTGTGATGGAAACCGTTTCTTCCCCACCAAGCTTCCCCGACTCCCCCTTGCCTTTCCAAACCCCCTCTGTTCAGCATGCACAACGCTGACAGTATTGGAAGCCACAGTGCTTACTAGTGCTGAATTCGTGGCCTCTGCCTCTGTTCCCAGCATTTGCAGGATGTCTTGTGGTGCTGCTGTTTCTCTATTCTCAGTCCTTTTGTGTCTGTGGACCTGAGAGAGTAAGGCAGGAAAAAAAGGCTTTCCAGGTAGCTCTCATTTTACCAGGTATAAAGAGCAAGGATTTGCAAGGTTTCTGTAGGGTAATCCCAGACAACCTTCTTCATAATTAAAGAATGTTCTTTCAGGGGAAATTTTATCTTGCTTCTTCAATTTCATCTGATGCTTCTCAGCCCATCACTCATTCAAATTCTGTTCAGAGGTTCTCCTGCTAGCTATATAGTACATCCGTGAGAGCAGAACATATTTCATATAACCTAAACCCTTCATTTCTAGAGATGCAGATAGGTTCTGTAACATTAATCTCACCTTTATATTTTTTCAATTTTTAATAACTTGAAAATATGTATATCTAATACCTTCCTCCCCTGTGCATTTTTGCCCATTTTAATATATCTCTCAACACTATAAACTATTTTCCTGGCTGTATTATTATTAAAAAATGTTATTGCCTGCCAAAGTTTATTATCATTATTATTATATCTACAATATAATGATTATGTAACATTGTGAATTATATTTGATTAATAAATGAGAATTGAGTACTCTAACTTATTTAGCTCATTGAATTTGGCCCATGAAATTAATCAAGATCCATAAACTTTTCCCCCAAACCTCCAAAGCTTCTCAAAGGAAGGGAGAAGGGGATATTAGGGTTAGGAGGAACATCTAGTTTGCTGCAAGGACATCCAGTTACACGTTTTGATTCCTTGCAACTGCTGTGGTAAAGGATTCATTGAATTAGCCATAGTGCTGGTATATTCTGATATTCTGTGGAGTTTCAATTTCTTCCTATTAAATTTTTCTTAATATATGGAGTCATTTTATCTTTGTTAGGGGACCTCTGATTAGAAAAGTGGGGGTAAAGTGTTATATTCCATTCTTTGTAATGGGCAACTCGTGGCATTTGTGGAATTCTTCCTGGAATTATTTGGGGGGGGGGGCAGAAACAGGCCCCTGGAATGTTTACTTGACAAAAACATGTACTTGTCTCTTATATGTCACTCATTCTTACTTCCAACAACCTCTGTTCTACTATTTTACATTGTTCAGAAGTTGTGTGACTGACTGTCTCATACAGAAGCTAATAACCTGGAAGATACTCAAATTCGAATATAGTTTGGAACCGTTTTGGATTCCATATACCACTTCAGTAGGAGTAAAGAATCCCATGGAAAATGATGGATTTTGCAGACGTTCTCATCACCACAACAGGGCTTCATTAGAGTTACTGGCTGGAATAGGATTTTTTTGTTGTTGAAGTATAGTTGATTTACAATATTGAGTTAGTTTCTGGTGTACAGAAAAGTGATTTAGTTTATATATATATATATATATATATATATATATATATATGTATATATATTCTTTTTCAGATTCTTTTCCATTATGATTTATTACAGGATACTGAATATAGTTCCCTGTGCCATTCTGTAGGACCTTGTTTATCTGTTTTATATATAGTAGTGTGTATCTGTTAATCCCAAACTCCTAATTTGTCCCTCCCCCCTCTTTTCTCTTTAGTAACAATAATTTTGTTTTCTATATCTGTGAGTCTGTTTCTGTTTTGTAAATAATTTCATTTGTATCACTTTTTTAGATTCCACATGTAAGTGATATGACATGATATTTGTCTTTCTCTGTCTGACTTACTTTACTTAGTCTGATAATCTCCAGGTCCATCCATGTTGTTGGAAATGGCATTATTTCATTCTTTTTTATGGCTGAGTAATATTCCATTATACATCTTTATCCATTCATCTGCTGATAAGACACTTAGGTTACTTTAGGATAGGATTTTTTTGATTAGTTCCCAATGAAGGATGGAATACTGTAAGTGTAGTAATTCTTGGCACAAATAAGAAAGCTGTAGACGTGGTTAGTATTATAATTGCATAGTAACAGTAGTACTATAAGAAAACATCCAAGCAGTCACCTGAAAATTACTCATTGGCCATAGCTTGAAAGTCTCACTGTCTACCATCTGGAGCCAGGGACAGGATGTCTCAGATCTACATTCCTGATAATTGCTCAAGAGCAACTAACTCTAGAGAAATTGTTCAACTTTCTGCTGTTTGGTTTCAGCTTCTCCTTTTGTGAAATGGCAATAATTTTCCCTGTCCAAACCACTGTTACTGTTTTGTTCTCAGCAATGCTTGTGTGAATGAGATATTATTACAGGATTCAAACTCCCAGAAGCAGTTAACCCACTTTGCTTTCATACACCATTCCATAATACTTAGTCCTCTTGATTAAGAGGATAATACAGTAAAACCTCTGTTAACTGGAGTAAAGTGTTGTTAATTTAAGTTTAGATCATTCTTTAAAAACATATTTATTTCAATATACTTGTTCTTGAAAATCTTTCTATAATGTATTCAGTGTATTTTTGCCTTAGAGAGCATGGTCTAGTAAATATTGCTGTAATTGAGTCTCTCTCTGATGATGGATTATCTTCACAGCCCTGGAGCCATGATATTGGTGTCAGTTCTTTATGCACAAAGAAATGGATATAAAATGGGAATCTTAATTTGAAGTTAGGCTGAATTTGCTCTGATCCTGGCCGTACCTTGGAAGTTGCATTTTAATAAGCAAATTGCTCACATGAATTGTTTTCTCAGTGTTCTATGGTTTTTTTCCCCTTAAAATGAAACAAAAACTACATTAACCACACTTATAAAAATGAAAAATACTATACTAATCAAAACATCATTATTACATCAACATTTTCATAGGAGACATAGATAGCATGCTTAGGAGATCTGACTTGATTAACTGCTTTGCCTCTAGTTTTTCAAAGTTTCAAAGGAGGTATTCCCTCTGTCAATAAGTTTTTAGATTTTATGTGTAATAATAATCATGATCCCAGCTAGCAGTTATTGAGCTTTGACTGTTTGCCAGGCACTGTTCTAAGTATGTTTCAGGTAATAACTCAGTTATTCCTCACAACCACTCCATCAAGGAGGCACTGTAATTAGCTCCATTTTTTCAATAAGGAAACTGAGGCTTATAAAGATTAAGAAATCTGTCTAAGGTTATATAGCTAGTAACTGGCTGAGCCAGGATATGAACAGTCTGATGTAAGAACCCATGCTCTTAACCACCATGCCATCATGCCTCAAAGGCATACGTGTGCAGTGGTTGTGGAAGAGGTGATCTAGACTTACTCACTTTTGCTGTGGGCCTTGCATGGTGTTCGATTTAGTATTTTTGTTTATAGTATCTCATTTAGTTTAAAACAGTTCTACCAGGTCGATTTTTATTATGCACATTTTATAAATGAAGAAATCTAGACTCAGAAGAGGCAAAGCTTTTATCCGAGTTTACGGTTCTTGGGATAATTGATGGAGCTGATTTGAACCTAATAACCCCAGTTCAGGTTCTGGTCAGGGGTATTGTTAAGGAAAGGAACCTTCTCTCCAAGAAAGGTCACTTTTATAATGTTTAAGAGATTTAGGTTTTTGGTATAACAACTTACCCCTAGCAAGGATTTGTGTTTTCTTTTTAAGATAAATCATTTGTTCTGCATTGGAATTGTCTCATCTCTTTCTATCCATGGAGTTTCTTCAAGTCATTGCTGATACACACTGATTTTTCTTCCTGTTGGTAGTTTGTGATGGGTTGGTTGACCTTTTACAATTAACATCATTGTTTTAATTTGTTGTCCTTAAGAAATTAATTTTCCTTTGAGTTTTAGACTCCTAATATTATGTCCTTTAGCCCTCTGAAGGGTGAGTGTCCCTGTGGTGCCATTAGCCACTTACTTGTACAGTGTCTTGAGAACACTTTAAGAGAAATATAAATGGCAGTACCTCTTGGATATCAATTAAAAATAAATTTCATTTTGGTTGAATGCTGTCTTTTAGCCTGCCAAGACGCAGAAGGTTGGTTGTCTCAGTTTCCTTTGCCATTAGTGACATCACTTAGAACTTACTGGTGTAATAAAAAAAGCATTTTAATGGAAAGTTAGTGAACAGTGGGAGAACAGCCATTTTTCACATGGCTGTATATTATAAAGAATATAGAATGGACTTCTAGCAAGTCTTACAAAGTCCTGGTGGGTCTCCATTGTTGTATGGCAAAGTCTATGGGATGTCTTTTGGATTGCCTTGGCAGCAAGTGGGCAGCGTCTTACCAGCCCACTGTGACTCATGGGGAATTCTGTGTCTCAATGTTTTTTATGGCTGTGTTTTAATGGGTTAGACCTCCCCGCCATCTTGTTTTCCTGGCTTGTCTTCTCTTCTGTTTACCTTGGCTCCACCTTTGGCTCAGCGAGACACCACAGGCTTCACCAGAGTCATTTGGAATGCAAGCCCATCAGACGAAGTCTCCCATCTCCTCGAGGCATTTCATGGCTCAGAGAGAATTGGAACTAAACTCTGGGTAGCTGGTGGTTAGTTGTCCCAAGCCAAGTCTGCACAAGTGGAGAAAATGCATGTGTTCGTGAGTCTGCATATATTTTACATCCTCACAGTTACATCTTTGAGTCCAATAAATATACTTCTGTTCCTCCTTGATTTTAGTGGTTAATTATGCAGGTCCTGAAAAATGAGTTTTGGTTACCCATGGGCCAAGAAGCCAGGTTCTTCAGGAACAGCTGTGATTATCCAGAGACATCACATCGTGTCTTTCTCTCCATGCGTCTTTAACACCTGCACATCATAGCTTTCCTGGGCACCTCCAACAGAGTCTTCTGTTAGCTTGGCAGACTCGAGAGACGCTCAAACCTATTTCTTACTTCCTGTGTCTGTATGGATTATTTATTTATTTATTTATTTATTGTGGTACGTGGGCCTCTCACTGCTGTGGCCTCTCCCGTTGCGGAGCACAGGCTCCGGACGCGCAGGCTCAGTGGCCACGGCTCACAGGCCCAGCCACTCCGCGGCATGCAGGATCCTCCCGGACCGGGGCACGAACCCACGTCCCCTGCATCAGCAGGCGGACTCTCAACCACTGCGCCACCAGGGAAGCCCTGTATGGATTATTTTTATCATGTGATGATTTGGCATTTTCTAGAAATCTCTAGCTTGCCTTTTCAACTCTGGTAAAGCGTTGTCAGCTGTACCCACAAACTCAACTTGTGAAGTGGCATTTCCCCAGAAACAGGAATGGGAGGAAGAAACTTAGCAGGACAGGTGCTCTTTCTTATGAAAGTTGATCTCTAAGCTTAGTATAATTTTTCTGATTTAGAGGGAATTATAGGACCCTGAAACCAACCCTTCCCAGCTTGCCACCAGCTTTGGTTTAACTTCATTGCACATGCTGGGATCGATGCTTTAGTTGTACAACAAAGAGATTATTTCAGGGTGGCATTTTATCTCCTGCTCTCAGACTCTTTTAGATCGAACTGGGTGCTCAACATAATCCTTTTGTGTAAGTCCCACAGGCTGCAATTCCATATCTTGGGTAGTGGTCAGAGGAGCTCATTTTAATGCCAGAACAGATGATGCTGCTAAAAGAAAAGGGGTAGGAGTCATCTCTCTACAAAATGCCTCACAAAGGAGACTTTCTTTGCTCCTCCTGGTACATGTGGTAAGCATAGAAATAGTTTATTATGAAAGTCTTTCAGCCGCAAGTCTTTCTAAGGCATAACTGTACCCTCCAGGGAAACCAAAATAAATACCAGCCTAATAAACTTCAGATTTTAAAAAATAAGTTATCCTATTGCATCTCTGCAAGAAGGAAAAATATGAGAGGTTAACGTGTGTTCTTATTCTGCTTTGATTTACTTCCCATGATGTCCCTTCCCAACCCAGGCTTGAAGTGGAAGAAAATACTTCATCATTTGAAGAATGATGGTACAAAATACAGTCTTTTGGAAGAGAAGGTGGGAAAGTAAATTTTGATGCCAACTTTGGAATTTTCTTAAAACAAAACAAAACACATACACTTGGTTTTCTCCTGGAGTTTAATGATATATATATATATATATATATTTTTTTTTTTTTTTCCTGTATTCTTTGTATTCCTGGCAAAGGAAGTCTTACATCCAAGCTTCCATTTATTTGTTCCTAATATGGTCATGGTCCACCTGGTCCTCTCACAAGCTCTCTCTGCCCGCCCTTTGTCCCAATCCCTTGGCCCCTCCTCATCTCCAGTTCTGTCACTAAGCCCTTGGCTTCTCCTGTCTCCCTGCCCAGTCTGAACCAAGTGTATGAACTGCAACCTACATTCTGCCAGCCCTTCAGCTGTACATGCCTGTCACACTCCAGCTCTAGGGTATGTCAGTGGTCTGACTTCTCGCCTTTCTCCACTGCTCTTTCTCAACCAACAAGACTGATTATTACTTGTCGTCCATATTCTTAAACATGGCTAGCCCCCCAGGATTCCTCTAGCTATGCATTATTATTTTTGCTTTATCTTTATTTTGTTAAATAAAGGTATGAAAAATAATGTAATGTACATCCATGTGCCCATCTCCCAGATTGAAAAGTAAAATATTTCCAGGATAGTTGTTGCCCCCATTATAATTCTGATCATACCCTCCTCTCAGAGCCCAGGGGTAATAACCACAATTCTGAATTTGTTGTTTATATTATGAATTTCTTTATATATATCCCACATGTGTAAATCAGCACATACTATATAGTAGGTTTAATTTTGAAAAATCACATCTTGCTATGTATGTACATTTGCAACTTTTAATATTTATTTATTGGCTGCCTTGGGTCTTAGTTGTGGCACGCGGGATCTTCCGTTGCAGTGTGCGGGCTCTTCATTGCGGTGCACGGGCTTCTCTCTAGTTGAGGCGTGCGGGCTCAGTTGTTGTGGTGCGCGGGTTTAGTTGCCCTGTGGCATATGGGATCTTAGTTCCCTGACCAGGGATCGAACCAGCGTTCCCTGCACTGCAAGACTTATTCTTAGCCACTGGACCACCAGGGAAATCCCTGCAACTTTTTTTAAACTGGACATTATGTTTGTGGGATTAATTTAGTTGTTCTCTTTTGCTTTTCCACTACTGTACAATATTCTAGTTTGACTATGTTATCATTTTTTTTTTATCCTATTTGTGAACATTTAGACTGTTTTCAAGTTTTTGCTGTTACAAACACTGCTGCTATGAACATTCTTGTGCAAATCTCCTTGCACACATGTCCATTTGTTATTTTGGCAAGTTGTACTGAGCACCGATTTGTGTTTGGTATGATTGATGTAAGACTGCTGAAACAAGGCCCTTATCTTCAAGCCATATGCTCTAGCAAGGACTCCCAGGGAAATCCTGCTGCAGGATTCTTTTCACTGGTTTTCTTAGCACTCACCTCTCCTTGGTCATCTTTCACAGTTCTGTTAGAGTTAACTTCTTGAACACAGTTTTAATCTTTA
Organism: Platanista minor; assembly: GCA_004363435.1. NCBI lineage: Eukaryota > Metazoa > Chordata > Mammalia > Artiodactyla > Platanistidae > Platanista > Platanista minor. Next base: position 34,233 of record RJWK010002294.1, read on the forward strand.
CTGTTAGGCTCAAAAACATTTAATAGCTCCCTCTTGCTTAAGTGATGGAGCTAATACTCCTCAGCTTGCTGTTCAAGAACCACCCTAAGCCTAAACTTTTTTGGTCTTTGTACTGTTTGCATCTCACCCATACAGCTCACATTCCAGTGTCATGTCCCTTTCATGCCTCTCAGTGATGTCTCTTTATCCCTAGGTGTCTTTCGTGTTTTGAACTTTATCCAGGATTTTGAAATTCTAGTCAGTTTTCAAGATCCTTGTGAAATACCTTTTTATCCAGATATATCTTCTACCCCTTGTGTGATTCTAACTTGATATTACAGCTAGTTAGGTATATATTTGCTTAGCTGATTATGAGCAGGAACCACAAGGTAATTGCCTCGAACATAGTAGGACCTCATTAATTAAAATAATAATAATAATCAAATTGAATTGAGTGGATCATTTGGTTCTCAGCCTTGCTATTAAAACACTTGGATGTTGCTAATGAAGGAGAGAGTAGAAAAAGAACAAATGTTTTAATTCTCTATTGCAGTCTTCAAACATTTCTGGCTGCCAATTAGAGCTTGTAGTGTACTAACCAGGTAACCATCCTTAGCGGGACCCTTATCACGTCAAAGTGGGGCAAGGTGGAGTTGAAAATTAACTTTTGAAAGCGAGATGGACTCTTTATTAAAAAGACCACGTTGTCACCTCAGTGGGATTTAACTAAAAGCACACTTGAAGCAGCTCCATTCTGGTCTCTGGGCCAGACCCTTCCAGCCTCTTGCGTGGTAGTGCAGGTTGATGACCTGTCACTAATTGTGCCTTTCAACTTATTTTCTGCTCCCAGGGTAGAAGGCCGCTTGTGGCTGCTTGTGAATAAGAGAAGCCTGAGTCCACCGTGTCCACGTTTCCATCTTGAAGGAAGTGGGAGAAATGAGGACAGTGGTTTGATAAATTATATCAAAAATAGTCCCTTCATGCTAATGGAGTGTGAAGAAGCTGATGTACTGGAAATGATCTATAATATTTCATATTTCTCTGAGGAGAAAAATGATAAACTTGATGATGTGTGATTTATTCATGTTTCTCCAGATGAAGAAAATAAAATCCTAAAGTCAACTGCCTGTTTCTCACTCCCAGCAGCTGGCTTGTAGATTTTACACTGGGATTGGAGGCTTGGCTCGTTTAGAGAAATGCCTAGAGAGACTCTGATCAATCACCAGACCTTTGGCAGTTGGTTGGGAGAGGGTAATTATGACAGCATTGCAGCTATTTTATCATCACTATTTCATGGCTCTGTACCACCAGGTGGCAAACGCGTTAATTATTACATTTCTTATCCAGGACTTCTCTTGGCTGCCCCCTCCCCTCATGGCTTTAGCTCTGAGTCCTTCCCTGCAGCTCAGCCCTGGACAGAAGTAACTTCTGCAGTCAAAGAGCTGTTCTTTGGAAGTCATGCTGTGAGGGACGTGGTTATCAGCCCTGCTATGTGCAGACTCTGACCACAGGGCATCTAGTTAGTTCCCTTTCCTCTTCCTTCTGCCCATCACCCTTCGGGGCAAGTGCTGCTCAGAGCCAGAAGCTCTACTTGCTTCTTTAATAACTGAAAATGGTACCCCTGGCCCAGGCCATTGCATTCTAAATAGCCCCCTGGAGGAGGTTGGAAAAAGAGGTTGTCTTAGGCAAAGTGATTTAGCAGATAAAATTGTCTTTTTTTTTTTTTTTCCCCACTACCCTTTCCCTAACTGGCTACTACCCATAATAGGACTCCTCTTTATCCCCCCCCCCCTCACCCCTACCTCACCTGGCCATTTCCTTCCTGGACTCTACCTTGTCCCCTCATCATAGGTCACTTGCCCTAATTTCCCAAGAATGTAGTCAATCAATACATTTGCTAATTTTACTCTTGTGATTATGTTAGTAGATACTAGCATATCTAGTATCTTAAAGGGTTAAGACTGACCTTTATAAGATAAATGACTTGCATTTTCATAAGACTTTTGGAGACTCCTTATAGAATGATACAATTCATGGATGTGGTAGAGATTTTGGGAGAAGAGAAGGCCTTCCAGAGAGTCTTAGAAGATGCTTTGTGAAGTGACCATTTTCTCCGTGTTTGCAGAATCAGCCAAATGGATGTATCTCTGAGATTATGGCTGTCCCTCTGCCCAGATCCTTTTTCTAGTCTCAAACCATACATTCAGTTCTTCCAAATCTGCTATAATTCCATTTACAGGTATATCCCATTTAATTGCACTTCACAGATAATACGTTTCTTACAAATCGAAGGTTTGTGGCAACCCTGCATCAAGAAAGTTTATCAGCGCCATTTTTCCAACATTATTCCCTCACTTTTGTGTCTCTGTGTCACATTTTGGTAGTTCTCATAATATTTCAAACTTTTCATTATTGTTTTATTTGTTATGGTGAACTGTGATCAGTGATCTTTGATGTTACTATTGTAAAAAGCTTATGACTCACTGAAGGTGCAGATGATGGTCAGCATTTTTTAGCAATAAATTATTGTTTTTATGTAAATTTATTTATTTTATTTATTTATTTTTGGCTGCGTTGGGCCTTCGTTGCTGCGCACGGTTTTTTCTCTAGTTGCGGTGAGCGGGGGCTACTCTTCATTGCGGTGCACGGGCTACTCATTGTGGTGGCTTCTCTTCTTGTGGAGCAGGGTCTCTAGGTGCGTGGGCTTCAGTAGTTGTGGCATGCGGGCTCAGTAGTCGTGACTCACGGGCTCTAGAGCGCAGGCTCAGTAGTTGTGGCACACAGGCTTAGTTGCTCCACGGCATGTGGAATCTTCCTGGACCAGGGATCGAGCCCATGACCCCTGCATTGTCAGGCGGGTTCTTAACCACTGTGCCACCAGGGAAGTCCAGCAATAAATTATTTTTGATTAAGGTATGTACATTGTTTTTTTAGACATAATGCTATTGCACACTTAATAGACTACAATATGGTGTAAACATAACTTCTGTATGCACTGGGAAGCCAAATTCATGTGTCTCATTTTATTGCAATATTTGCTTTGTTGTGTGGGTCTTCAACCAAAACCACAATATTTCCAAGGTATGCCTGTACAGATACCATGCTGGTGATGGTAGGAAAGCAGATTCATTGTGTAAATAGGTTGCAGTTTCTTCTAGTGATTTAGAAATTTTAAAGACATCTTGGAATGTGATTTGTGGATAATAATGGAGTCAGGACATACTACTCTAAAATATGGCTCCTTGGCATATTGAATATTTCAGGCTGAAGGAAGTTGAGAATGGCAGGTGCAGGAAGGACTTTCTGACCTTCCTCTGAAGCAGGTCATAGACCCTTATGTGAGAGATGCCCTTACTATTCCCAGAGGAAAGGAGCATTGTTATCTCTAAAGCTGGAGGGACTCTGAGAGGAATCTGAATGTTTCCCTTAGGTCATTCCCTTTGTCCTCTCACATTTTACCTTGACTTACCACTCTTAGTCAAAATTTGCATAAAAACGCCCAAGCTTAACCACTTCTTCAGGTCTCCATTTCCTTTTGAAGGCTCCCATGTCACATAAAACTTACATTATATAGATTTGTATGCGTTTCTCTTTTTAATCTTTTTTTTGTTACAGGGGCCCCAGCTGAGAACCTAAAAAGGTAAAAGGAAAAGATAATTTTCCTCCCTTACAGTTTCTGACAGTCGCAAGACCAGGGCATTCCCGCTCCACTAGCTCCAGAGACTGCAGTTGAGGTCTGGGACAACTGAGAAAAAGGTAAGAATTCTTACCATGTCAGCTTCCTGGATCTCTGTCCATAGTGCCTGGTAGAGAGAGGAAGGTAAACATTTCTCCTTGTCCCTTCCTTTTAAGATTCAGATTAACAGGAGAAAAACACTTGTAATAAATATGTTTGTATGCTTGTCTCTTGTTAATCTTGTCTTTTGTTACAGAGGCCCCAGCCAAGAACTTAGAAGGGTAAAAGGAAAAGGTATTTTTCCTCCCCTACAGCAGTCTAATTCCCTTTCTGTGGGACTCTGAAGAGAGTTTGTCTTTCCATCATGTGTTGCTTGTCTGCCTCAAATGAGAATTAGCATGTTGTGGCAGCCTCATCATTTGATCATTCCCATGGAGTAGAATCAGGACACTGGGGTGAATAGAGTGATCAGATGAGGTTCTGTTAGAGGTTTAGTATGAAAACAAATCAGGTCCAAAAAATTGTCTTATAAAACTTTTTTTTTTTAAAGTGTATGTACACACATAAACCAGTTTTGTTTGTTTCAACCAAAGGTTCACTCTCTTGGAATCTGTATACCTAGTTTCAGGTATCAGTTTTTATTGAGGTAACTTAACTGCTCTGAGCCTTAATTTCCTCATCAGGAAAGAGTTTTGGCACTAATGTAAATAATGAGAGTATAAGTAACTGTTTTTGCATCAAGTGCCATTTAACTTATATTGTATTTAACTTACTATCGTAGGAGTAATATTGCACAAGTCTTCAATTTGGTTAATCATTTTCTCGGTTGCTTTCTTTGTGGGAGCCATCTTCTGTGTTTACTTATAGTCAAGCCATTCTTAGGACTTTACATGGCAGGAAAAACCCCACAGAGCAGTATTATAGAGCCATTATCTTCTGCTGGCACACCCTGCTGACTTGCACAGCCTGGGAACCAACTTCAGGTTGGCATGAAGTCTTCCCACTAATTAACCGTGGAGTATGAGGGGTTTTCCTCTAACTGTTCGCAGCCAACACAGCTTGAGGAAATCAAAGAAATCTTCACATACACACCTATAATGTAGTTATACCATTTTGCAACAGCTGAATGAACTGAAATTTAAAGAAAGAACTTTAATAGAACATAGAAGTCAGTAGATGTATTTGATGGAGAAGTATCTATTCTAGTTTGGCCAGTGTGGATGGGTTGTAGGGGGAAATTCAGACGTCAGATTTCTTTTAAGAAAAAGAGTCAGCATATCATTCTTTTCTGTTGCTTCAACATAATGGTTATTTGTCAGTTCTTCAATCAACAGCTTTTCTTTGGCTGTTATTTGTTCTTTTGATGGATAGCATATTCAATAAGTATAGTTGCCATGCCTCACCTTAAGAAGAACAGCTGTTTTTATACCTATAAAAAGATGAGTAGCCACAGAGTATAGGAAGTAATTCCCAAACTATCCACAGAGAAAGCAAATGCCACAGCTGGAAGGATCAGCCGGTACAGAAGTTAGGGAAGGCTTCCCTAGGGTTTCCACCTCCCAAGAATGAGAATTTCTTGTCGGGCCCTCCATTTCTTCTGGATCTAAGGTGCCACACCTTATTCCCTCTGGCTCAGTCTTTGTTGATTGTGTGCCTGTCTCACTAGTATGTAATTTAGTTGGTTACATTCTTGCTTGTATTCCCAGGTTTAAGAATAAGACCTGACACCTCGTTTATGGTCAATAGGTATTTTATGAATGAATGAAACAAAGGATCTTACATGTAAGTCTCCTTTTCTTGACTGGACAGGGTTTTCACTACATTTGAAGGTTTGAGGCTTCTTCAGCCCCTCTGTGTTTCGGTCCAAAGGCTGTCTGAAACCAAAGAAGAAAAAATTCCCTCTTACTGGTCTAGTGGCTGCAGACAAAAAGCGCCAGGGCTTCTTTGTCTTCCAAAAGTTAGAGATGTGTCTCTGAGGAAACCTTACCCTAGTATGGTCCTTTTCTTATAATATTAAATGTCTTTTCTGTGACTGAGCTGGACACTTATGTAGATTTCTTTGGGTGTTTCCTTTCTTTTAAGCCTAATCTGTATTTATCCCAGAACTGTTTATCCTAATTATAATTCTTACATGAAAGTGAGACAAATGTGTCTGCCACCAAATGTGACTATTAAATGCTTTTGAAATACTTACCTTGCATTATAGTTATTTATGCATATCTGTCTCCTCCATTATATTTTAAACTTCTTGAAGTAATGTTTTATCTACTTTTCTATCCCCATTGCTTAGCAAAGGGTGGCACAAGCAGACCCTTCATGAATTGATACTCACTAGTGTTCTGTGGGAATTCGTTCCATCAGTCTCGGCATCTTTCTTACCTATCAGGGATAGCAGATAATTTAAACTGTAAAAGCCAAAGGTTTTTGGTTCAGGCCCAGATGACATTAAACTACTTTTTCTGACAGTAATTAACAATAAAGTCAATGCCTCTTTGAGGCTTTTTCTGTTGCATGAGGCCACTTGTCTTACTCTGTGTGATTCAGAAGGAGATGCATCACATTCATCTAAAGATTGAAGAGATTATTTAATTGTGGCTTGCAAAGAGAGAACAGCTAGACTGTGGACATGCTTTATGCTATTTAGGATTGAAAATAAGTTAGTCAGGAAGCTCTTTTCACCCTACTTTTGGTGATCATATTTGGATAAGCTTTTCAGAAGCATTAATAACTTAGACTCAAGCCTTATGTAGTTTGGACCTTCAAGTCCTTCCATGTGTGGTATCAAAGAACAAGAGTTGATTGATATATATGATATGAGAAGTTTTACATTATCCTTGGACTATGTCATCACTAGTGCCAGAGTGGTGCTTCACTCCTGCTGGCCAACAGGAATGGTATGAGAGTGAGGGACCTAGACTTAGAGTTTATTGAGGAAAAAATGTTGTTTTAAATATAGAAATTTTATATAAAAAAACAGATATTTTTTTTGGATAATGAGGATTTCCAAAAAAAATATGATTCACTTTGATGGAGGTAATTACTGGAGGTAATGGAGTATGGATTGGGGCCTGTCTATCAGAATGAAATTTTAGCATTCATGGTGGCAAGAAGTAATTTCTCAGTGGTTGGGCCTTAATCAAAGTTGAAGTGTGTTATAAATATATTATAGCTGTACATAATGGGATTATGTTTTAGGGGAATTTTGGGGTGATGTATAAAAAATCTGAAGTTGTCTTTGTGTTTGAAAGCCAAGAAAAACTTTATACTGGTTAGTTTATAGGAATCTATTTTCTACACTCAGGAGGTATTCCTCTCTGGCTGCTGACTGAGCTGGAAGGTCAAATGATGGTGTTTATTGGATTAAATAAGAAAGTTAAGTAGGGTTTGATAAGGTCTCTTTTCTGCCGAAGGTAAGGTCCTTTTACTCTTGTCAGATTGTTTTTGTGTATGAATTAGGGTGTTAGATGTTGTTATATTTTAGCTTTTTGTTTATATTTTTTGCTTATTTCCATTCATGAACCAAGACCTAAGTTGACCAGAGACAGGTGGGGTAATGATAATAATTTCTAATACTTTAGCCACACTTAAAGTGTGTAGTTTTAATAATTTATTTATTTATAATTTATTTAGCCGTCAGAGCAATTCTGTGAGGTAGGTACATTTATTATCTCTGTTTTTCAGATTAGGAAACTGAGGCAGCTTAAGTTAAATAACTTGCCCAAAGTCTTGAAACTAATAAGTGGTAGAATCAGGATTCAAACTCAGATATTCTGGCTCTGTAATCCATGATCTTTACTATTCTGTATACTGCCTTTGCAGATGTGATTTTGACTTGACAATGAGTTTAATGGATTAGTAGAAGACTACTAGGGAAGCCTTCCAAAGAGTTTTTAAAATTACATGGACTTGAGAACATTACAAATGGCAGTGAAGAGGTTCCACTCCATTTCGTCTGTAACGTTTTAATCTTAACATGATACTCACATATGTGAGAATGGTGTTTTTGCGGTGTTTAGGATAAGTTTATAGTTTAAGAATAGTTACAGTTTTAAGTTTAAGAAAAGTGTTGGTGGTGCTTAGGATGAGTTTAAGGAAGTGTTGATTATGTTATGCTTGATACAAGATGCATATCTTAGATCATATGGACATATGGAAATACAAGAATTATCTATTAAATAATTTATGCTGGCTTCTGATTGAGATGTTTACTTGAATCCTTAAGACTTGTCTTTCAGGTGCATATAGACTAGATGATGCTTAAATGTTCATTTGGCCAAGTCATTCCTCTTTGATTAAGAGGCCATCTTGTGAAAAATTAGACTGAAGTAAAGCAGTCATTCCAGCCTTGATTTTCCATGAGGGAAGCTTTGTCATAGCTACTACTAATTCTCACATAAAAATCATCTGAAATTACTATTCAAGTTAATGGATTCTTAGATTGCATAAATTTCAAAGGTTGGTTCTTTTGATATAAGACATCTAAGAATCAGTGTGAGAATCTTCTGTAAGAGGAAGAGGAAGAATATAGACTGTCTGGTGTATTTTCCTGGCCTTGTTTTGGAATCACACCAAAAAAAAGGGAACTTGTTAGTGCTTGTGCCAGATAACTAGGAGACATCAGTTCTGTTGGGCCATCATAACTCCTGCCAGAATTACTTTCCTGTTCATCCAGTAAAGGAAAGGGTCTAAAGCCTTCAGCATATAATGATTCATTATATGAATCAAAAACCTGATAAAAATCCAGGTTTTTGATAAACAAGTAGTATTAAAACCCTCAAAGTTAGTAAACAGGTGATAAATCTTGCTTTTACTTCCTTATCCTATCACATTCATCAGTAATGGTAATAGGGACTTCCCTGGTGACTTAATATCCTTCAGAATGTTTATATAGTGATATTTAGATCACTTCTGAGCACAGGAGACTACAGAGCAAAATGTTTATGTTCCTAATAAAAATCACAATAAGAAGGAATATTGCTCTTCTAGCTTGGCACCCTTTTTCTGCTATCATTTCCCTTTGCACTTTCTCCTATACCTGAGGCTTTACCCAAGATATGATAATAAGTGTTGATTAGTATTTAATCAAATTAAAACCTTTGCTAGGGTAATGCATAGTAGATTTTGTTTTGCCAAAGTGGATGTTTGAATGGAATGAGAAATACTCTACATTAAGGAGTAAAGGGGGTACTCTTGTTTTCTTTTAAATATAATTAGTATTAAAACTCTCTTTTCCTGCCAGTTGGTTCATCTCATCTCCTAGCAGCTGTTTTAAATTCCTTAATTGTCTATTGCTTACTCAGCTATCATTTCACAAATTTCTTCACTGCTGCTTTTTTTGCTGAACCAAATTCTGAAAAGGTGGGTGTTCTCTCACAGGCTGGGCTGAGCTGAATTCTAGTTACCCTCTTGCAGTGGCAAGATTAGTTCTCATTAATGTAATGTTGTGAGGTGTGCTATTTCCCTAAATCTCACTGGAGTCGATTACTGTAGAAATGGGCATCTGGTGTAGCCTTGGGTTGCCAGTTGGGTTACTCATTTTTTACTGATGTTGTTTGAATTCTGTTTAACCCAACACAGCCCTTTTTTATGCTTATAAAGGAATAGGAATTTTCTAGAGGATTTATAGTGTGCATACTCTTGTGTGTAATCTCATTGCTTATAATTTTGTTCAGAATCAAGAAAGTGGGCATTTCAGCCATAGCATTTTCATCCCAGTGTGGTTAGCCATTTCATACTTTTGTTCAGTGTATCATAGTGTTGTTGAGATATTGTAAAATTTGTCTGTAAGTAATATATATCCCTAAGATTAGATCATCTGCTGTTTTCGGAAGCATCAACACAGCATCTTCCTCGAGCATCAGGTTCAAGTACAATATCTTATTGAAGGCTTATTGAATTGGATTTCAGATATTGTATTCTCTGGTAGTACAATGCTATGTCACATTATATATTATGCTTCTATAATGTGATCCACTGCTTTCCTAATGACATGAAAGCTGGTAATACAAGCCCAAGTTTCTGTTTATACATCAAATTAACTCCCTTAATATCTTATTTCATAGTCATGCATTGCAGAAACATGTACTGTATAGTTTAGAGTGACTTGCTTTGTCATTTAAAAAAATTTTTAAGACAGTTGATACATTTATTTAGATTTTAATGTTGCAAAATGTTCCTGTCTCCCCTGTGAATAAATGCAACAGATAATTTGTAACCATTTCAATTTGTCCTAATATAATTTTAAATAGACTGTTTTTTCATATAAGAGACAAAGGAAGGGGTCACTGAGTTCAGACACCCAGATTTTGAGACACTTGCTTTAACTAACTGCGATTTTAGGCAACATATTTAACTTTACCCAGTCTCAGTTACTCTCACTATAAAAATGGGACCAGTAATACCTCCCTCAAAGTGATCTTGAGAAGATTAAATGAAATCATGTTGACAGTACCCTATCACAGAGTTTATAATAGGTGCTAAAAAAAAAAATGTTATGTTCCTTCCTTTCTTTCTCTTAGGAACAGTGTCTCATTTATTGTTTATACTTTTGTTAGCAAAGGGCAAGAATATCCCTGTCTTATAGAATTTTTTTAGGAAATGTATAAATTTAGTGTGGACCATCTAATTCTGACAGATAGAACATTGATTTTGAGTTTGTTGCCGTAAATTTGCCAAATGAAATGAAAGTTTTATGCTACTCCTTTCAAATCACTTCTAATATATCTTGAGCAAACAAAGTCTGTATTTAATAGTAGTTTGCTAATTGGGAAACTCTGCTAACTCAACACCGATGTAGAAAGTAAGAAGCCGAGATGAGACCATGGTGCTAAGTAAGAGAATAGGAGTAAAAGCTGCTACTTCATCCTCACGCTCGCTAAGGTGGGCTTGAGACCGTGCGAGGTCTTAGTGCTAATCACCTTTAGCATGTTTAAACTGTCACTTCTCACTTGTCAGTATAAAGACAGGAAAATCTGTATTGGTCTGAACATGTCACACTGCAGGCAACTGAAAGCCGAAGGCATAAAGACACTCTGAAGGCACTGCCTCCGCTGAGATTGCTGATGTTCCACATGGAATATGGGCAGATGGAACTCTAATTTAGGGAGCAAAATGCCATGGAGGGAGAATCAGGGTGTTAAAAGAAAGGATCCTTGCATTTGTTATCATCTTCTTTCTTCTGTGTCAGTGTGAGAGTTTGGGCCCACAGGCAAAAAGCCAGCAAGACTTAAAGCCTAGTAAAACCACCGTTAGGTAGATATTAGCGACAATCTGACAGAACCAAGATGTGCACAGAGAGGAGAGCAAGAAAGCTAAATGAGGAGAATGCAGTCAACCCTGTGGGATTTTTTTAGTCTACTGTTGTAATTGTAGATGGCATCTCACTACCTTTGTCTCTCATGTGGACTAAGCCTGACTGCATCTAGGTTTGCCAATATAATGCCAGATCTCTGGTCCTTCAACCCTGATGGCAGCTTACCTTGGCAGAATCGTAAACCTACAGAAGGCTGAGCCCTTCTTGGTTGCTTTACATGATTTGAAACTATGTGTTTGCACTTTATCAGACGTAATGAGGGGAAAGATTGCTTTTTAAAAGAATTTATTTTATTGAAGTATAGTTGATTTACAATGTTGTATTAATTTCTGCTGTACAGCAAAGTGATTCAGTTATACATACATATATATATATATATATATATATACATATATATACACACACACTTTTTTTCATATTCTTTTCCATTATGGTTTATCAGAGGATATTGAATATAGTTCCCTGTGCTATACATTAGGACCTTGTTATTTATCCATTTTATATATAATAGTTTGCATCTGCTAATCCCAAACTCCTAATCCACCCCTCTCCCCACCCCTTGGCAACCACATGTCTGTTCTCTATGTCTGCGAGTCTGTTTCTGTTTGGTAGGTAAGTTCATTTGTGTCATATTTTAGATTCCACGTGCAAGTGATATCATATGGTATTTGTCTTGGGAAGGAACTGCTTTTGAAGAAGAGAATGAGAAATGATGATAAGTCAATGAAGTACAAATGCAGACAGATATGTATCTTGAACACAAATACTCTTAGAAACTCGTAGTGAGCCCTTACTCTGTGTTGGGCGTGGTGCTAGTATTTTCCATGCACATGCGTTATTGTGTCTAAACCACACCACTGCCTTCTAAATGGTATCCTCATTTTTCACGTACAAATCTTGAGGTTTAGAGAGGTAAAGTAACTCGCTTAAGATCACATAGTTCATAAGCATCAGAACTGAGACTTGAGGCAAACCATGATTTCAGAGCCTTTTAGGAGGGTCATTGATTTTTTGCAACAGGACACAAATGCCAAACACGGGGAAGAAGATTCAAAACAATGTTAATCCCTACAGAGGGCACTGTTCAGATTAAACTCATCCAACATAGTGTCCTAACGTGATAAAGCATGCCTGTGCCTGCAACTGACGGTTTCAGATAGGTTTGCCTCTGGGGAAGAAAGTGCAGTGATTAATATAACCTCCTGTCAGGGTTATTTAAATCTCAGATCCAACCTAGAATTTACTTTAATAATCTTTTATTATTATCCTGTGTATTCCTATGATTTCTCCCTTCTCTGTAAAGAATATTGTTCAGCATAAATGAATTCAGTTAGTTCTGGGCTTCCTAATTTCTGCGTTTAATATTCAAAGCACTTTCTTCTCTTTGGTCCCTGATTTGCCAGAATTTGTCATTGTGCTATAAAAAGATGACAAAGGAGACCATTTGTTGAACCTGGAAAGTGTCAGCGTAAGTTTGTAAGTTGGTGAACGTAAGCAATAGAATGCTTAATGCACGACCAGAAGACCATCTTCATTGGTCTTTTCTGCAATCCACTTTAGATACCTTTTGGACTAACAACCCATATGCTCCTCTAGGGAACATTGACCACAGCTAGGATGGTCACATACCTTTTGGTCAAAGGCCACAATGAGGAAGGGGACTTTATTTCCTTGAGATACAGTGATGTGTTTTTTAGAGGTTATTACTACATGTTTGCTATCTCTTCTATCCCATGCCAGTCAGGGGTTTTAACTTTGAAGATAATAGTAACTGTCTTCAGTAGGAAAATCCAGGTCTGTTTTGACCCAAAAGATAATTTAGGATGACTTAAGGAACCCAAAGCTAAATGTCAAATGTAATTAAATGTTACTGTGATGTCTTGCCTTGAGAATGAGCTGCTGAGTTCTAACAGGGTGTAAGAGCAATTTGGATTAACTATTTTGATTATTTCCCACATTATATAAGAGGCATTATCTCAGGCAGCACAGAAATTATCCCTGGGGGACGGGAGGCGTCACATTTCAGAAATAGCTATGGGATTTCTTCAGCCTGCCTTTGGGCCTGCGTTTCTCAATACTTTTTCTTGAAATCCTCACCTGGGTGTGACCCTGGAAGATGGCAGGAAGGCCCTCTTAAAGTACCTTTTTAAAGAAATTAGGTTTTTTTGTTTGTTTGTTTGTTTTTGCGGTAAGCGGGCCTCTCACTGTTGCGGCCCCTCCCGCCGCAGAGCTCCGGAAGCGCAGGCTCAGCGGCCATGGCTCACGGGCCCAGCCGCTCTGCGGCATGTGGGATCCTCCCGGACCGGGGCGCGAACCCGCATCCCCTGAATCAGCAGGCGGACTCTCAACCACTGCGCCACCAGGGAAGCCCAAGAAATTAGTTTTGAAAAAAGTAAGTAGAGATCCTTGCCAAAAATCTGTAAATTATTGAATGGGAAAATTTCAGTAAGACTGCAGTTATTAACACAGGTGCTAAGGATTAAGGAAAATATAAATTACATCTCTGCATAGGGAGATATAGTGAGGCCTTTGATACAGTGACACCTACCTCTGGAAATCAGACTCATTTTCAATGCGTAAACCCAGGTCATAATAGGAGTGACCTTTTGAATATGAATACTAAATCTACTTCTGAATGGTGGAAGAAAATGGGAGAATTTTGAAATCCTTGTCTTTGACTTCTAGCAGCATAACCCAGAGATCTTATAAGTTTCAGGAAAGCTGTGTTTTCCGCTTCCTTCCTTATTTTCTCTCTCAATCTTAAAACACTCTCTGGGCAATCAATTTTAGAGGTCTTTCAAGGAAAGCAAAACTTGGTTTGTTTGCCTGTTAATAACTACAGCAAAGTGTGTAGATTCCAGCTGTTCAGTGTTACTACTAACAGTCATAAGAAAACACCTATTGTTGTCATTATCTGGAAAAAAGAAGCCCCTTGATTGGATTAAGTGAGGTTACTGTGCCCTTAAGAAATGTAGGTATTAGGCAGTAAGGAAAGTGTGGCAGCAGGAATGAATACTCTCTTTCATCAGACTAGCTTCTCACCCTCCCCCCGCCTTTTTGTTTTTCTGTAGGAGGAATATGTGGAGTTAGCCAAGAGCTCTGATCTGTTTGGGGAGAAAGTATCACAGCCTATTAGTTAGAAGCGATGAAATTGAGACAGCTTCAGGGACTCCATTAAGTGTGTGGTGTTTAGGCAGACCATGTCCCTAGGTAAAATGTGCTGTTGAGGAGGAGAGTGTACAATGAAATAATTGGGCTTGGGAAATCAGCTGGGCTTCAGCAGCCTCATATCTCCTTGTGGGGAGTGGAGGAGGGAGATGCATTTTTTTCCTCCCCCTCCCCAACATACCTCCTTTCTTTTAACATAAAAGCTATACTGAATAAAATAGGGAATTTCTCACCGAGTAGATGGATGGCCAATATATTTTAAATAATAAAAACAATGGATATAATTAAATTCCATCTGGCACGGAAAGGAGTCAGAGCATGTCACCTTGGAACCATCTCATGCTCTGTTATTCTCTAGGCATTTAGGTATTTGGTTGCGGCAGCTGAATGAAAATAATTCAGATTTGATCAGTAATGGCAGCATCTGTAGGGACACGTATTAATGCACTGATGTGTCTGGAATTAGGTTCTTAAATAAAACATGATTCCTGTGTATTTGTTTTCATTTTAAAGGAATAAATTGAAATCAGCAGAGCTAGACTGAGTTTTCCCATCGACGTACTGATCGGCAAACTTTTGTGGACATCAGTTGAGGGTAGGTTCAATAGTTCAGGTACCATTAATGTTCACCTGCTGTTATATCTTTTGAGGTCAGAAAAGGTACAGTGTAGCAAGTCCAAGTCTCAGATTATCATTAAATTGTACTCTTGAGAAAAAGGTTTAAGAAGCTGTCATTTTTACATTAAGCATATGTAATGATCATTACAGCTAATATCAAAAATAAATAGAAATGTATAACATTACTACTGCTAATTAAATACTTTTTTGTGACAGACACTTAACCAGAAACTTTATGTGTATACATACAGTCTCATAAACATTTGTTATATATGAACAAAGCCCTGCTCTTGGAGTCACAGATGGTTTGTATTTTCACCTCTGTTACCTATTTGCTCTTTACTCTTGAGCAACAAATAAACCTCTTTTAACATGAGTTTCTTCAGAAAAATGGGGGAACTTGCTGAAATTCTTTCTGCTTCAGACACATACATACACACAAATTAGTTCTTTCTACTTCTAAAATCACTGTATAATGCTAGTTGTTTGAGCATTTGTATATGCATCTACCCATATGTCCACACACATATACATAACATTTTAAAATAAAACCAATGATTTTCCCTCTTTTTAGGTTTTTGGTTTTTTTAACCATGTATCCTAAATTGAGCAAGATGATAGCACCCAGACAGACCCCCAAGGAAGAATAAGTTGCAATTTGAATAAATAAAAATGTTTTCTCCTGGTTCATATTTTCAGAATTATAAATGTATATTCTTGGATATCTTTAGGGGAAAACTATGTTCAGTATTTTAAACCAGAGTTTTCACTATTGTATTCCCACATAGTTAACATCAGGTTGGTTCCCCAGATAATCATAGTGGAACTGCATGGACAGAGACGTGGTCTCTTCTCTCCAGGAGCTCATTTTCTTTAAAAATTTCATGAAAAAATTGACTAAGTAATAGAGTCAGCCCTTACCAGAATAATAATCCCTTTTTGGCATGATTCAACTTTAGCTGAGAGAGTTTCCTCAAAAGTTACTTTATGGTGGTTTATAGCTCAATAAGAGGCCCTATATAACAGGACAGATTTGTAGTTAGTTAAGAAAAGATAAGTTTAAGGTTTTAGTCCCCTTAAGATTCCTGTTGGTTGTTTTTCCCCCACTGTAATACATACTCTTGAAAGGTAGGAACATCCTATTTATCTTTATATCCCCAGGGCCTATCACAAGCACCTAGTATCCAATACATGTTGAATTGATATATGAGATATCCTTGATCTTAGAGATTAAATATTATCCTCATGGTCTAGCGGAATGAAACATCCATATATATACCATAATGTTTGTGTTTCCATATTCTGCCATCTATGGGTTTAGTAATTATTTTAGATATTATAAAATTACAGAAATCAAGACTGTTACTTTAACATTTAAATGTTAATATGGTCTATAGCAAATAAAGCAGATTATTTGAGTTTGGTGGCTGTGCCCATCACCTTTGTTTGACCACTGAATTCACAGTAGGTAACCTGTATATATCTGCATTGTTAGGTGTGTGTGTATTTATCACATCAGTCCCCAGATTTTCTTGGTAATGCTAGTCATGGTTGTGATTGTCTTTGTAATGTACAGTATCTGTTGTTTCTGCTGTTCTTTAAGCTTCATGGGTTCAGATAGATGTCTACATTGTGTGCCCTAGAAATCCCTGCTGTAGCACAGGCCTGGCACATAGTAGAGACTCAACAAATATTTGTTGAACATTGAAGGACTGAATCAGAACAATTATGTAAGTAGTAAAACCCAGCATCCCAGTGTTTAGACTAAACATCTACAACCACCATCTAGTGGTAAAGCCAGAGCAATCATATTCAGTAAGTTTGTTGAGCATCGTTTCGGTGCCACATAGGAGAGAAAGAGATGGGTAAGTCGCCATTCATTCCTGTCAAGGGCTCATGATTTGGTGAGTGAGACAGGCATATTACAAAAATGAGTATGCCCTTGAACCAAGATCACTTTGGTTCATGTTTCCCTAGCTCATAAGATTTTTAGTTGGTAGGTCAACTAAAAATAGCTATCTTTAAAGCTTTGTAAATCATAGAAGAGGTGTGATAACAGTAACATTTGGTGGGATTGCAGCATATCTGAGGCTGCGTGAACTCAATCACAAATAACAACTATAGCCACTATTCTAACATTCGTTTATCACTTATGTGATAAGCACTGTTCTTATCACTCTGCATACATTATCTCATTTAATCTTCTTAATAATCCCACGAAGTAGGTACCATTATTATCTCCATTTGACAACTTAGGAAACTGAGGGACAGATAGGTTAGGTCATTTACCTAAGGTCACATAGCTAATAAAGTGATTAAGATTTGAACTTGGGCCTTTAACCGGTGCTCTTGTTCACTACAGAGAGGTAAAGACATAATAGAGTAAGCTTCGAAAGGATGGAAGTATTACTTCCTACTAGCTATACCAGGGAAGACTTCTTGGAAGAGGTGGGACTTAAAGAAGGAGTTGTATCTGAACTGTATGTGTGCTAGAGTCATAGGATTTTAAAATATTAGATTTCAAACAATAAACTCTGAAGACCATCTTTTCTAAGCCCCTAATTTGCGGGGGAGAAAACGGATCTCTAGGGTTAAATGACTTGCTGTAAGACATATGGCTGATTAATTGGCTTTAGAGTTGTTCTCCTAACTCCTCTATCCCTCTTATTTTCCCCCCACTATGCACACTAGCTCATGTTAAGTCTGGTTTTTCATGACCACATTCTAATATGATTTCCTAAAATATTTTTCAGCTTGGAAATGAAGACTTTCTAGTATATCCATGTATTGTGATAAGTTAAGCTTGGAAGGGGTCAGGGCAGTGTGGAAGAGAGAGATATTAGATTGTATACGTGTGTGTGTATATATGTGTGTGTGTATACATGCGTGTACATGCGTGTGCATGTGTGTATATGTGTATGCATGTATATATGTATTTATGTGTGTTTGTGTGTGCATATGTGTGTATGTATACATGTATGTGTGTGCATGCGTATATGTGGGTGTGTGTGTGCGTATATGTATGTGTGCATTGTGTATATGTGTGCATGTGTGTATATATGTGCGTGTTTGTGCATGTATATGTGTGTATATGTGTGTGTGTATGTTTTTCTCTAGTATTTTTTTATTGTTGCCTTTGTGTCCTTCCATAAGTGTAGACAATTCGAAGTTGAGAGAAAGGATACAAATGAAACACTAATAAGAAAAAAATGGTTTAAAATTCTGTAAGGTCTATGGCAGCTTCCCACAATGATTTCTTAGCCTCCTAAGTAAGTAACCTTGGGATATTTCTAGCTTCCACTAATGCTTATTAGCCAGTGTCCTACCTGTCACCCACCCACAAGTCATCACAAGAATAAAATGAGATAAATATGTGAATGTACATATATGATAGCACTGCAAGATACTGGCAGGCTTGTTTCTTCCCAAGACTAAACTGTTCCTTACCTCAAAATGTAGTGCTGATGTTGCTTAGTCTGTTTCATTAGCCAAGTGGTCGTGCCAGATTTATGCACTGCTAAACAATCAATTTGGGACTTGGGTAAATACTCATTGAAAAAATATTTATCGGGCTTCCCTGGTGGCGCAGTGGTTGAGAGTCCGCCTGCCAATGCAGGGGACGCGGGTTTGTGCCCCGGTCCGGGAAGATCTCACATGCCGCAGGGCGGCTGGGCCCGTGAGCCATGGCTGCTGAGCCTGCGCGTCCGGAGGCTGCGCGTCTGGAGCCTGTGCTCCGCAACGGGAGAGGCCACAACAGTGAGAGGCCCACGTATCGCAAAAAAAAAAAAAAAAAAAAAAAAATATATTTATCTTTCTCTGAGTGCTCCCTGTAAATCCTCTTCTTCTTAGATGGTGTTCTGTAGCTGAGGATTGAAGTTTTTCCCCTTATTTATTTTTTTTGTTTCCTTCAGTGATTTAAAATATAAAATGAAACTTTTTCAGTACAGTCTAAATCAGCAGATATTTACATCACTTGGGTGTAGGCTTTTTATAGCCCAGCTAGAAGATTACAGTAATTAGCCTATGCATTTCCTCATTAAAATGTCATTAGTGAAGGCTTTGTTCTTTTAAGACCTTCCAAATAAGGTTTATTGTATTGCATTCTATCATTAATAGTTTACTAGGAGCCAGATGTCTTACATAGGTGTGTAGAAGCAAGGATTGTTTTGGACTGGCTAAAGGGTAATGGCCAAAGAGCAGGACTTGACATAGATAAATGTCTATGTTTAGATTGGGTGGGGCCCCACTTTATGTGCTACCAGTATAACTGCCAGTCCCTCCTCACACTGGCACTGCTGGCAATGCCATACTCCTTTAGGTATTTGGACACCTACCAAATCTAGACTTTTTGAGAGAGTAAGATTGTGCTCATCTACACTTGTTTCCCATAGTATCTTAGTAAGTTTGTGGGTGATTCAAAAACTTAATAAAGAATAAGAAAGAAGTTTATTTTCTACTATAATCATATGAGTAGTATATAGGAATAAGAATATAGGCTTTAGGATCAGACCATCATGGGTTCAGATCCTAGCTTCATTATTTACTACTGTTGTGTAACTTTGACCATTATTATACTTCATCTTTATAAACCACAGTTGTCTTAAGTGTAATATGGAAGTAACAATGGTACATACCATATAGGGTTGTTTGAAAATTCAGTTAGATTATGCATGTAAAGTATTTAGCTCTACTGCCTGGCATATATGATTTATTAATATATTATTTTTGTAATAAAGTATGTGTGTAATTGTCTCTGTGTTCCTGCTATTTTCTTGTTATGCATCTTTCATCTGATTTAAGAAATTCTAACATGAAATTTCAAAATAAATAAGTAAATATTTAAGGGACAGTTATTCATATCATGAGCTGGCTTAAGACAACTTTCTTTAAAAGGCCATTTATGTGGTGCATTGGAAGTAAATTTCTTCACCTATCACTTAAACATTATTTCTACTATGCTCAGTGACTGGCACCTTGAAGGAACAAGTCAGGAAATGCACATTGATTACTCCATTAAATTACTAGATTATTATTAAATAACTAAATGCAGCATTTCTATATTCCATGGATAGGTGGGTTTGTTTTTGTTACTTTTTAGCATTGACATATTCCAAGGATTTTTTTAGAGATATTTTAAAGTTATTGCATGTCATCCTGGTGTCATGGGCAAATTAATTAAGTCATTCAGTTAAAAAGCATTTCTGCTAAGTTATCTATTCTGAGCCAGGCATTGTTCTTTGTGGTGGGTTATAGTGCTAAACAATAAGAAAACACTGTTCTCGGGGGGCTTACATTCTAAGGTAAAGATAGCAAATACAGTAGGAAGCAAATGATTAATTCAAATTTTTGTGAGGCTATGGAGAAGATAACCTAGGGTAATATGACAGAGTATGGGGTGGTGAGGATCTGGGTTAAGGGCAGAATGATGGGGGACGCCTTTTGAAGAATAGTGGGAGGGGGTACAGGTGTTCCAAGCAGAAGAATGAGCGAGTACAAAGCCCAGAGACACTAACACGCTTGTGTTTGAGGGACAGAGTGTGGCTGGAATTTAGTGTTCAAGGAGAGAGAGAGAAAAGAGGATGACTCATGCAGAGCCTTTGAAGGCTATGGGTAGAAATCTGGCTTTAATTCTGGTTGCAATGGGAAGTCCTTGGACTATTTTAATCTACAGAGTGATACTGGTTTTTACTCTAGAGAAACTGTGTTGTGCTCACAAGTGTGGAAGCTAGGAGATCACCTTGCATGGGCCAGGAGAGATAGAGTGGTGACTTAAAGGCAGGATTGTAGCAGTGAAATGTTAAGTGGTCGCATTTAGGCTTTCTTTTAGGTACAGATTTGGTGGGACTTTAGGTGGATTGGATATGAGATGCAAAGAATAACTTTCAGGACTTTAGCTTGAGCAACTGGATGACTGATGTCATTTATAGATGTAGGGAAAGATTGTATGAGGATGAATTTGAAGGGTGAGAAGCAGGGAATCAATAACTTTGTTTTGACATGTTATAAAAGAAATGCCCATTGACAGCCAAGGGAAGATGTCAACTGGCCAGTTAAAGAGTCTAGGATAGGGCTTCCCTGGTGGCGCAGTGGTTGGGAGTCCACCTGCCGATGCAGGGGACACGGGTTCGTGCCCCGGTCCAGGAGGATCCCACATGCCGCGGAGCGGCGGAGCGGCTGGGCCCGTGAGCCATGGCCGCTGAGCCTGCGCGTCCGGAGCCTGTGCTCCGCCACAGGAGAGGCCACAACAGTGAGAGGCCCGCGTAACGCAAAAAAAAAAAAAAAAAAAAAAGAAAAAAAGAATCTAGGAGATTGGGAAGATATCCAGACTAGCGATACAAAATTTGGGAGTCATCAGCATAAAGAAGAGATTTTAAAGCCTCGGGACTTTCTGGGTCCTTTAAGAAGAGAATGTAAATAAAAAGAGGGCTCAGAATATAGTCCCATATACAGAAGGCTGGTAAGGAAGAAGACCCAGTGAAGGAAGACGTTACGTTGACGCAGGCGTGACCCTCCCCAATAGGATTTGGCAGGATTTCCGAAAGCGGCAGACGGAGTGGGTGCTGCCGCCTGAGACCGAGGCGTAAAGAGCGCTGAGACGCGTCCCAGGAGCGCAGTTAGGAGCTGAAACTCCCCTGGGTTTCGTGCAGAAGGCCGGAGCAAGGGCGTAGAGAAGTGGGGCGCAGGTGAGGGGGGTCTGCAGTCCGTCCGGGGTCGGGCGCGCGCGGGTCCGGCGGCCTGTAGTCGGAGCGCGCAGCCCGCTCGGGCGACTTACGTTGCAGGCGGAGTATTGAACGCTAAGTAATGGCTATGCAGATGCAGCTTGAAGCAAGTGCAGATACTTCAGTGGAAGAAGAGAGCTTTGGCCCACAACCTGTTTCTCGATTAGAGCAATGTGGCATACATGCCAGTGATGTGAAGAAATTGGAAGAAGCTGGATTCCATACTGTGGAAGCTGTTGCCTATGAACCAAAGAAGGAGCTAATAAATATTAAGGGGATTAGTGAAGCCAAAGCTGATAAAATTCTGACTGAGGCAGCTAAATTAGTTCCAGTGGGTTTCACCACTGCAACCGAGTTCCACCAAAGGCGTTCTGAGATATACAGATTACTACGGGCTCCAAAGAGCTTGACAAACTACTTCAAGGAAGAATTGAGACTGGATCCATCACAGAGATGTTTGGAGAATTCCGAACTGGGAAGACCCAGATCTGTCATACGTTGTCTGTAACGTGCCAGCTTCCCATTGACCGAGGTGGAGGTGAAGGAAAGGCCATGTACATTGACACCGAGGGTACCTTTAGGCCAGAACGGCTGCTAGCAGTGGCTGAGAGATACGGCCTCTCTGGCAGTGATGTCCTGGATAATGTAGCATATGCTCGAGGGTTCAACACAGACCACCAGACCCAGCTCCTTTATCAAGCATCAGCCATGATGAGAGAGTCCAGGTATGCACTGCTAATTGTAGACAGTGCCACCGCCCTCTACAGAACAGACTGTTCGTGTCGAGGTGTGCTTTCCGCCAGGCAGATGCACTTGGCCAGGTTTCTGCGGATGCTTCTGCGACTTGCTGATGAGTTTGGTGTAGCGGTGGTAATCACCAATCAGGTGGTAGCCCAAGTGGATGGAGCAGCCATGTTTGCTGCAGATCCTAAAAAACCTATTGGAGGAAATATCATTGCTCATGCCTCAACAACAAGACTGTACCTGAGAAAAGGAAGAGGGGAAGCCAGAATCTGCAAAATCTACGACTCTCCTCTTCCTGAAGCTGAAGCTATGTTTGCTATCAATGCGGATGGAGTAGGAGATGCCAAGGACTGAATCGTTGGTTATTTTCCTGTGATAAACCTTAAGTGCTGCAGCCTAATGGAGAGGACTGCTCCCTGAGGTTCTTCACAGGCCTCTTCCTCTTGTGACTGCCAAGAAAAGGCTTCCAGGAAAACAGCTATTAATTATATCGGCTTTTCTTATGGTGTAAACACGAGACAGGTCAGTAGTCACAAGCTGATCTGAAATGTTTTTTCCTTCTAGAGTATATTAATCTCTATGTGAATTCTTTGGTTTGGGGGTGTAGGTATGAAGTACCTTTGACATCATAGTGCCTTGGGGTTGACTCAGGACTAACTGCTATTGGCCAAT
>RJWK010002294.1:57220-71728 GCA_004363435.1 Platanista minor
AAAAAAAAAAAAAAAAAAAAAAAAAGACCCAGTGAAGAAGATAGAGAAGAAGTTGGGGATGTAAGACTAGGAATGGGTCACTTAAACGGAGCGGAAAGTGTTTCATAAACAAGAGTGCATGAGATGATCAGCTATGACTGTGCTGTGGAAAGGTCGAATGTGATCAAAGAACTGTTCATTCATTAATTAGAAAGTGTGCCTTTATACTGCTCCTTTAATATAACCCATTAGTAAAACAAAAAATTAACTTGTTACCTAAAATGTCCGTTACAGATGGTCTCTTCAGTCTATTTTAGTTTAGTTTTTTTTTTTTTCCAGTTATTCTCCCAAAGTAGATTTAACTCTTTCTCCAAAAGGGAGGATTTTTTTTTTCTGGTATTTATTGCAAACCCCACCCCTGATTATAAAAGTAAATGGGCTTTTTGTAGGAAAATAGAAAATACAAGAAAATAGGGTACAAGAGGTTTTTTTTTTTTTTTTTTTTTTTTTTGCCGTATGCGGGCCTGTCATTGTTGTGGCCTCTCCCGTTGCGGAGCACAGTCTCCGGACGCGCAGGCTCAGCGGCCGTGGCTCACGGGCCCAGCCGCTGTGCGGCATGTGGGATCTTCCCGGATGGGGGCATGAACCCGTGTCCCCTGCATCGGCAGGCGGATTCTCAACCACTGCGCCACCAGGGAAGCCCCAAGAGGTTTTTTTTTTTTTTTTTAAGTAATTCATGGGAACAAAGAATTAAATTGGGGTATAGGAATTAAATTATGTGCATTCTGTCGCTCACCTCAATTTTACAGTAGTTTTCTGGGGACCTTTACCCCAGTGATATTCATGTCGCTTCTGTCAAGAATAAAGTACAATCTGCTATCCTCTCATCTTTCTCACTCCCCACTGCCTTATTCTACATGCAGACACAGTGCTTTTCTGACTAAAGTTTTAGCAATACCTTCTTTCTAAAATGAAAGCATTTTCCCTTCACGATTAGCATCTGTTTATAGAATAGTTCCTATTTTCATAATTAGATCCTGCATAGAAATGCAAAGGCTGCTATGTGAAAGGATAATGAATCTTTATTGCACAGTTGAAATCAGATTTGTGCAAAAGGCACTTTGAAAACAGTAATAAGCAGAGACATGTATTAAATCATCCAGATAAGGCACCCTATTTATATTTTCTATTTGTAAATGGAAATTATGACTACCCAGTGGATTCCATACGACATTTCCTATTATGAGCAAAGGTTTTTAGCATTGACCATAAAAGTTATCTAAATTCCAAAGTCTCTGTGCATTTATGGCTCTAAAGAATACTTGCGGGGCTTCCCTGGTGGCGCAGTGGTTGAGAGTCCGCCTGCCGATGCAGGGGACACGGGTTCGTGCCCCGGTCCGGGAAGATCCCACATGCCGTGGAGCGGCTGGGCCCGTGAGCCATGGCTGCTGAGCCTGTGCGTCCAGAGCCTGTGCTCCGCAACGGGAGAGGCCACAACAGTGAAGAGGCCCGCGTACGACAAAAAAAAAAAAAAAAAAAAAAAAGCATACTTCCGGAAGGGGCCAAGACAAGGTGGCGAGAGTGTTTTGTCTTTTTCCTTTGTCTGTGACCCTGGCAGAAGCAAAGGACAGTGAGGAGTAGAAGAAAGAAGCCAGTTGAAATGACCATGATAAGATCTAATCAGGAAACCCAGTGTCCATTGAACACATGCAGTAACATTTTAAGAATCTTCTGGTTGGGCTTCTTGAGAACCAAGTTCATGTCCTTATAAGCTCATCCTTTTATTTTCGCATTGTACACATCACTTCCTGGAAAACACAGGATTTATTCCCAAGCTAACTCCTTCTTGAGAGGTTTTTTTTTTCTCTTCCTCACCTCCTTGGCAAGTCTCAGCTGGAGCATTGCTGTATGGAGAGAGCGAGGGGAGGAGGGGTAAGAAAGAAAAAAGATTGGGAAGCAGGGAAAGTCAATGTCAAATGAACTGCCAAGGATGGATATTATGGCTGCTGGGGACCTCAGAGAGTATCATGTGTCTTTTGTGTCTATTTTACAGTCAGTGCTTCATGTAAGATGGCAGTCTCACCTGGGCTAGGCTTAGTATCGATTTACTCTCAGGCATGCCAGACCATTTTAGCATTACTAAAGGGAGAAACTCCTATGTATTTCCCATTATAAACAGACGTATAAAACGTGTATCTTTTTTTTTTTTTGCTGTACACAGGCCTCTCAGTGTTGTGGCCTCTCCCATTGCGGAGCACAGGCTCAGCGGCCGTGGCTCATGGGCCTAGCCGCTCGGCGGCATGTGGGATCTTCCCGGACCGGGGCACGAACCCGTGTTCCCTGCATCGGCAGGCAGACTGTCAACTACTGCGCCACCAGGGAAGCCCAAACGTGTATCTTTTTAACCCTTCATTTTCCTTTCTTCCTTTCCTTTTACTATTCTTTTTTCTCCCTTCTTGCAACCTTCCCCTTTTTTAAGAAGAATGAAGAGCTCCATATTGAGAACATTATAAAGAGAACAAATAGACTTTTTCAGAGAACAACAGAGTATCAGTAACAACTCAAACCTATGAGTAAAGGCTTCAGACGTTGCATATTCCTAGCCTTTCAATGAAAAGTGGAAAGACCTTCTTTCCTAAGGCTAGCTTTGTGGTGCCAGGCCCTAAGCACTGCTGAGTGTTGACAAAAAGGAATGAAAGGATGCTAAATTTGAAGACCAAAGTTATCGTCATATTTCACCTGCTTGAACTTTTCTGTTGTTTTCCCCAGTTGCCCTGTTGCGCTTTTCCCCCAGTATGGGGAGAGAAGTCGGTTGTCTGGCTGTCTGAACTCCCGGCATCTACTTAGCAGTTTCAGCAGTTCATAGATGAAACTCATCCCTCTGTCAGAATTTTTTTCCTTTTCCCTCTGCTCAGTTAGTAAGGAGCCTGGTACCGAGCTCCTGAACTGATTTGCATACTTCCATATTACCTAGCTCAGACAACATATGGCAACGTGGATCACTTGAATTTATTTCTCTTCACTCAAATTAAATTCCAGAAAAATTGGAAAAGTCCAGGATATGTTTTTTGTTGCAAAAATTCTTAGTTCCTTTTTTGATGGGCAAAAGCAACACCATTTTGGCATAAAAATCTCTGGGTCAGTTAGGTACTTTAAAAAGAGAATATTGATTTGCTTTCTCTCTTCTCCCCTCTCAGGGAAAAATGTAGGTTGGATCTTGCAACACTGCATCACACAAAAAGTCCAGTTAGGCACACTGAACAGAAAGTGTCTTCAAGTCATTTTTGTTCTTTGTAACTCAGTGATTTTATATATTTCCTTTCCCTTTTTTCTCTTTCTTAATTTCAATTGTGTAACTAAATGTCTCAAACTTGGGACTTTTCATAGATAGGATCATCCATTGTAAAAGTAAGTAGATATAATCATACAAAATAGAACTGGATTGATGAGAAACTGGTACAAAAAGTTGACTATTTTAAATGCACTTCACCTTTGAACAATACTAATGTATGAAAATCATATTTTCTACTTTAGGAGAATAATTTGTTGCCTTATTTAGGGATAGATACCTTACACTGGAGTAAATGAGTTTGTAGGGGATATCCCTTAAAATGGGAAACAGTTTTCTTTGGGTACTCACAGTTTCTGTTTTTTGTTTTTGTTTTTTTTTTTTTTTGCGGTACTTGGGCCTCTCACTGTTGTGGCCTCTCCCGTTGCGGAGCACAGGCTCCAGACGCGCAGCCTCCGGACGCGCAGGCTCAGCGGCCATGGCTCACGGGCCCAGCCGCCCTGCGGCATGTGAGATCTTCCCGGACCGGGGCACGAACCCGCATCCCCTGCATCAGCAGGCAGACTCTCAACCACTCCGCCACCAGGGAAACCCTCACAGCTTCTATTTTAAAGCCTCCTTGGAAGAGGCAACATGGTAAAAGGAAATAGCACGGGCTTTAGAGTCAACATGTCTGAGTTTGAATTCTGGCTCTGTGACTTGTCCTTCTAGGATGGCCTTAGCAAATAATGTCACCTCCTCAAAGTGAGGGAGTCATCATAATGGTAATACATACCGACAATGTTATTGTAAGAGAAAATTGAAATGGCAGGAGTCAGTGTACCTGGTGCAGTTTTGACACTTGGTGGTGAATAAATATTTATGTTATTTCATTCCAGAGAGGTAACTGTTGTACTTCCAGTTAGGTTTGTGGAATGCCCACAGAGGAGGATTGGACCTAATTATACTTCTAGGGTCTTTAAAATAGTGAGCTGCATTGTTCAGTTAGTAATACTGAATTCTGTTATTTTTTATCTTTTACTTTATTTAAAAAAATTCTTTTTTTCTTCTCTTTTACTTTAAAACTGAAGGCAATTTGTTTCAAACTCTGTGCTCCAAACTAGTGACTTAATTAAGCAAGTTTATTGACTGTCTCAGAGGCTGTGGTTAAAAACTGGCAAACATCATGTGACTGGATTAGTACCTCTGAGGAAATAAAAGGAAAAGACAGGTTTCCACCCTTGCATATTTTTTTCCTTCTCTTTTCTCCCATGCTCATTCTTGCACTGCAACATTTCACTTATAATCTGTTAATTAAATCATTTCACTCCATTTTATATAATTTTTAATTTAGCATTCATTTTCAACTTAGCTTTTGGCTTCATTTACTGATAATAAACAGTGTTGCATACAACACATGTTCCACAAAACACTCAGTCATACACATACAGATGCCAATAATTTTTTCCAGTATGTCAGGCACATTAAAATTAAAGGTAGCATCTCATCTCACCCTTTCCATTACTGAATGTGCACCCTGTTTGAATAATACATACTCCCCAACAGCCAGCAGTCAGCTAATGTGTAAATATTATGTGTAGCATGTCACTAGTACCTTTGTGAAAATTCATGGTTTTCCCAGACACAGTTCTGTAGAAGGTTTCTATAATGGTCACTCTGATACCTTGGATCTGTCCCTTTGGCTTAATGTATACAAGCAGTAATGGTTTTCTAGAATTCAGCTACATGATAGTTTTTGAGAAAGGTCTAATGTGGTATTCAAATTACTTCCATTTAGATTATCATTTAAATCATAGTCTGAACTCTAAAGATACAATTTTTTTTAGCTTTTTAGGTGATATCCAAAAGTTTCCAAGGCTACTAACTCCAAATTTTGTGGATCACCTCTAAATGATAGATAGTGTTGTTGGTATAGCTGTCCAAGTTCTTAGAATCCATTTACTTTCAATTTGCTCCTGCTTATCATGTGAACCCTTTTAGAAAAGTTTCTGCTTGCACATTTAACAGGAAGTTCTCATGTAGTAACTTCAATTCTTTGCCATCATCTGTCATTAGCTAAAGGAGGTAACCTTGGTCCTAGTCTTCTAGATATTGGCCAGTGAGTCAGCTAAATTTATTAGACATGTGGTATGTGATAGGTACGATGGGAGGCACTGGTGATCTGATGACAACCAAAACCAATATGATTTCTTCCCTTATGGAGATGACATTCTAGACTGGGAAGACCGTCATTTTACAAATAACTAGCTACACAAAGGCAGAGTTATGTGAGAGATTCAGGGGTGTCTGAAAGAACATGACCATGAGGTCCCACGTTGTCTGGACGTTTGGAAAGCTCCCTCCCAAGGCACTATTACTTAAGCTGAGATGTGAAGCATCGCTGGGATTTAGCTAGGTAAAGAGAAGGGCATGGAGGAACATCGTATAGAAAGTCCCTGTGGCTATGGAGATGACGACTTGTTTTGAGTACTGGAGAAGGCAAGGAGCAGAGAACCATGATGTTAGCAGGGCAATAAAACACCAAAAGTGAACGTCAGATTTTATTCTAAGGGCAGTGAGAAGTGAAGAATTTTAGGCAGGGACTGACTCAAACACAATTGTTTGTATTTGGAAAAACATCTCTCTGTGTGATTTGGAAAATGTTTGGCAGAATTGCTGGAGAGACACGTTAGGATTTGCAGAACAGGTGAGAGATGGTGATAACCTGGTGGACAGTGGTGGTGGCAGTGGAGTTAGTGAGAAGTGGATTAATTTCAGAGTTCTTTATGGGTGACATAGGACTTGTGATCGACTGAACTTGAGAAAAAGGGAAGCATCAAGGATGACACCTCATGGATGGACCTAGAGTCTGTCATACAGAGTGAAGTAAGTCAGAAAGAGACAAACAAATACCGGATGCTAACGCGCATATATGGAATCTAAAAAAACAATACTGATGAACCTAGTGGCAGGGCAGGAATAAAGACGCAGACTTAGAGAACGGACTTGAGGACACGGGGGGAAAGGGTAAGCTGGGACGAAGTGAGAGAGTAGCATTTATATATATACACTACCAAATGTAAAATGGATGGCTAGTGGGAAGCTGCTGCATAGAGCAAGGAGATCAGCTTGGTGCTTTGTGACGACCTAGAGGGGTGGGATAGGGAGGGTGGGAGGGAGGCTCAAGAGGGAGGGGATTTGGGGATATATGTATGCATATGGCTGATTCACCTTGTTATACATCAGAAACTAACACAACATTGTAAAGCAATTATACTCCAATAAAGAGGATGAAGAAACAAAAAAGGATGACATCTCGGTTTCTGGCTTGAGCAGTTGTACAAATGGTAGTAATTTTTCATGTAGAAGGTGATAAAATTGTTTTTGTACCTATCTCATTATTGTTATCTGAGCATCAAGGTCAGAGATCAGAAGCTCATAAAATGTGGTAGTTGCCTTAGGATCTTTTTATACAGCATATATTCTGTTGCAGTTGAACAAAAGAATTTGACTTAAATCATAGACTTTCTTTTTCTCTCTTTTGATTGTATCTGCTGAGAACTAAGCATAACAACTCCCAAGGTGACCCATAGAGAGTTTGTCAGGTTGAAAAATAAGCAATTTCAGAATCAGAATCCTTATGTCCTAGCCCAGTTCTTTAGCACTTCTGTCCCTGAATGTTAGAGCTGTGTTTTATCTCTGTGAATTTTTCTACTCTGTAGCATTTTAATGGTTCCATTCCTACCTTATTGCAACTGTTCAGTCCTTCCCATACCTCGAACTGGGTATTCTCCTTCCAGTTCCAAATTTCTAGTATATGCAGATTGCATCTTATGTTTAAGCTGGATAGAATGTTGGGAAGAAATGTGGATCCTGAAGGGTGTAAGACTGGCTTGAAGGCTCAACCCTACTACTTGGTTAGCGTCTGCTTGGTTTGATTTTAAGTAATTCAACCTGAGCTAATGTTTCTGCTGCCCCACCCACAGCCCCCTTGTTCTTCCGCTTTAGTGCCAGTAGCCCTGTTTCCACGTGCCAGCCCCGTATTTATTCATCTGTGGGGTTTTCTCAGGTCATTGAATTCTGGGCAGGAAGTACAAGGGAATTAACTCCTACCTGAACAACCCTCTGTCAGTGCCTAACGAGAGTTGCTGTATAAACGCCCCAGCTCCCTTGCCCCTTAAGTGGGATAACTCTGAGGTATGCATACCTCACTGGCTTCTACAGTTTCCCCAGTGGCATTAACTTCCAGCTGCCCACGGTGGTGGTTGGCTTCATTATACATCCTCTATTCCCCAACTTCTATCCTCGTCTCACTTCTCCACTCACCTGCTGCTGTTCACGTTCCCTCCCAAATAAACGTCTTAATACTTGTGTTGGGGGTCTGCTTGTGGGGGAACCTGCGCTAAGACAACCACAGTGAGCTTTAGGAGGATAGTGTTTGACTAGATGGTCACTTTCCATTGGGCATCACCTCTGTTACCCTTCCTGGTTGTGTATCACTTGCTGCTTGCACCTTTCAGTTAGCATGAATTCTTATTATCTTGTCCAGGTTAGTCTGTTGGTGTGGGACTCTGAACTGTGTTAGAGCCCCAGGTACTGGGGTAAAGCTCTGAAGTGCAGAGGTATCTGTGTACCTCACATTCATCCAGGACCTGCGTTTCACACACAGGCTTGTGGGACAAGGTGTGTATCTGAGGAAGGGAATCTAGCCTTGATTTTTTGTAAATATTTCAAATTTCCTCTGTATTCTTCATTGGCACAGCCTACCATATTCTCTACTAGTCTTGATACTCCCCTTGCTTCTTTTCTTATCCTCCTTGCTCTTTAAGATGCAGTTCACTGTATTTAAAAAATTGTTTTTCATGGTGTTGATACTACTTTTAACTATGTGTCTTCAATTACATATCTTTGAGCATCTTTTATATTTGATAGGCTTTTTTTTTGGGGGGGGCGGTTCTTTTTCTGGCCACTACTGCTATTTGGACTAATTATTCCAAAGTTTTACTTGTCAGTGTCCAACTTTTATTAGCAAGGAAAAATGTTATCTCCACATTCTAGAATGAAACCACAGAGAAAAGAGGTTGGTCTAGAATATTGGTTTGCTATCTTCTATCTTTGGTCCTGTCTTGTCAGCATTCACAGATGTTCCCATCATTCCTGTCACTGGTGCTTACATAACATATGACCTTCCGTGAATATGCAGTTACTCTCAAATTGGGTGTCGGGAGAAAAAGAATGTGGCTCAGACCAACTAGGTTGGAGAAACTTGAGATACACATGTAGAGCGCAGTTAGTTGGAAGCAACTGAAGAGAAAAGAGGAAAAATTAACTGAGAAATTGGACAGGCAGTTACAGTGCGGTAGTCTTGAGTGGCACCCCGCTCTTCTTTCCTACCCAATCTGGTTGTCCTTTCTTAGCTGTAGAGACTAGAAAACTATAAACTTTATTTCCTAGGTCCCCTTGCAGCTAGGATTCTGAGTGTGAATTAACCATACTTGCTCAAGGTTTGGAAGGTAGAAATGAGGTAGAGGCCACTCCTCTTTGGCTTTAGCTGTTTTTGTGTGCAAAGACAGGTTATGGAGAAGTATGATTCTTCTGCACCAGTGTTTCACAGCTCAGTTACTGGATGTTAAAGGCAGTTGTTCTGTGACTTCTCTGTCCTGAATTGCAGCTTTGCCAGTGTATTCCTAAACTTAGGCTTCCTGTTTGCAGTAGAGGAAAGGCCATCCTTCAGCCCTATCCAGTGATTTTTGTTAAGTAACTGATTCCCTGTAATAAACTGCTTCGTGCTTAAAATTTCTCAAGTGGTCTGTGTTTTCTGACCTGAACCCTAACATATATAGATGGGTTGAAGCAAACTTTGTGCTTTTAAAGGGTTAAACCCAGAGAAGAATGAGAGAATAGAAAGAAACAGCAAGATGGTCTATAGGCCTGCAGAAGCATACATTACTCCATGATCTCGTGTCTACAAGAAAACAAGGCAACTGCTAGTTAAGTTACAGAGCAGCTAACTTGTTGGCTCTTGTGATCCAGTCTCATAGACCATCTCCCAGCTCCTCTGTATATTCATCCACCAAGCGTGGCCATGAGGCAGTTCATTGTTGAGAACCACATCATTCCTAACTTAATGCTTTGAAGCAGGTGGCATTTTACTTTTTCTTCCACCTTAGAAATAAGGTGAACTGTGGAAAAGTAGAATAATTTGCCTAACCTTTGGCCAAAGGAGAGAGGAAAGATTTAGAGCCCAGTACTCCTGACTTCCCTGTAATGCAATAGAAAGAAAAAAAAATGAATGCCTAATTTGCTGGAGCCACAGTAAGATGGCTGAAGTGTGCACACTAGAGTAAGCCGTGGTCCCTGCCCTCAAGGTCTGTGATTGGCCACCAAGGCACACGTTTCCACTTCCTGTGTTCCATTCGTTGTGTTAATCTTCCACCAAGCTCCAGCCCCACCTATGTCAATTATTTTTGTTTCAGCCTTCTAATTACAACATTATGCGACCATTCAGACTGGTACTAATTAAATCATTACCTAATTCACACTGTGCAATAAGGCTAATGCTTCTTGTCAGGCGAAATTGCAACACGGCCCATACTTTCTTCATTCTCAGTAGATGGGTGGTGGTGGGTGGGTTGTGCCTCTGCCCCACGCTTCTGCTAAAACCCTCTGATAGCCAGCTGACATCGCCCACTCTACTCTTTTTCCAAAAAGGGAAAACAGTGCAATTTATCACTGTCACATAAAATCATCTTGACTTTTTGTGGAAAAAGTCTTGATAGTCAAGAAAAAAAAAATAGTGCTAAGATTTAGAGTACTATTTGCTGCCATA
This sequence comes from Platanista minor, assembly GCA_004363435.1. Lineage (NCBI taxonomy): Eukaryota > Metazoa > Chordata > Mammalia > Artiodactyla > Platanistidae > Platanista > Platanista minor. Next base: position 67,297 of record RJWK010002294.1, read on the forward strand.
TTATCTTGTCATTTTGTTCTTCATATTATTTTTAACAGAGTAAAACAGTAGCTTGTCTCTTTTTCTCGTATTTAAAACAGATTTGTTTTCTGCTTAGTTAGACTTGTGATCATGAGAACACAAAGTAGTATTTTTCTCCTTCTGGGTGAAAATTTGATGGGCAAATTGTCAGGAATAATTACACCAAATGATGAAATAAAATCCAATGCAAAACCTCTCTCTCCTTGCTAGCCATACATTTTTATTTAAGACACAATGAGCATCAAGCACGTTTGTGACAAGGTGAAATTGACAAGTGGCCCTCTGCCATGATTTTATTTTTAATTGCTGGTAAGCTAATTAGCCAGAACAACATGCTGTGTAATCCACAAAACTGTTGCTCAATGCATTCTCCAATAAAAGTGAGATATATGATGTGGAAAAGTTCTCCTTTAAGAGATAACCACACCAAAAAAAAAAAAGTTTTATGATTGAGTAAAAGCCTTCCTCCCACCATGGGATAGCACTTGTATGTAACATTTGTTTTGGGATTTGAAAAGGAATTAAGAAAGATGAACTGGGTAACTTTTTTTTCTTTTTCAAGACCAGTTGTGCCTCAAAATAGCAACCACTTCCTTAAATATATTTCTAAGGCAAACAATTAATAATTTCTCTAGTGCAGGGGTTGGCAAACATTTTCTGCAAAGGCACCGATAGCAAATATTTTTGGCTTTGTGGGCCATACAGCCTTTGTCACAACTACTGAACTCTGATGTTGTAGTGCAACACAGTCACAAACAACATATGAATGAAAGTAACAGTGTTCCAGTAAAACTTTATTATGGACACAAAAATTTGAATTTGCTATAATTTTCATTTGTCACAAAATATCATTCTTTTGGGTTTCTTTTGACCATTTAGTTCATGGGCTGCACAGAGACTGGCAATGGGTTGGATCTGGCTTATAAGCTGTAGTTTCCAGCCCTTGCTCTTGTGCCTGCTGCATGCCAGGCAGAGTCAATAGTTATTCTTTAGTATCTGCTTTGTGCCAGGCAGAGTGCTAGGTACTGAGGGATATTCAGAAATAAATAGAGCAAAGTCTCTGCCCTGAAGAAGCTTACAGTTAAGCTGGGAAGGACATGTAGACAGGACTGAGACACAGTATTAGGTGTTACGTGGTAAATATCACTCTGTGACAAAAGCCACCATTGCTTTACAAGTTTGGAAGAAGATGGTCACTTCAGCTGAAAGTGATACTCTGCTAAGACTGACAAGGTTAATTAAGGACGTACTGAAATGATGGGATTTCAGCCAAACCTGTAGAAAGCTGTCAGGGGCATAATGACTTCCTTTGGTTGGGGGTGGCTGGAGATGATGAAAACCTCAGTCATAAGTCAGTTACTCCTATCATTTTTTCCCCTCATTCATTCCTTCATTTCATCTCATGAAAATTTTAAACAATATAGCAAAGTTTTACAGAACTTTATATTTAATACCAAATACTCACTACCTGAATTTTGCCATTAACATTTTGCTGCACTTGTTTTTTCATATTTCTATCCATGTGTCTCATTTTTGGTTTATTCCAAAGTAAATTTCTGATATCAGGATATTTTCTTATAAATACTTAAGCATGCATATCATAATCAGAATTTATATTGGCTGATAGTATTTTTCTTTTGGTGTAGAATTTACATACAAGAAAGAGTACCAGCATTAAATATACATTCTCTCAGATTTTACAAGTCTTATCCCTATGTAATCTAAATCCCTATCATGATACATGTTTCCATTACCCCAGAAATTTCCTTCCCAGTCAATCCTTGCCCCCAGCCCACCCCTAAAGGAACAACTATTCTGATTTTTTCCAGCATAGATTCTATTCTATTCCAGAATTTCATATAAATGGAATCATACAGAACCTGTCATTTCATGTGGGCCTTTTGTCATCACATATTTTGTCGTTATCTGCTTGGTTGTAGTATTCTTTGAAGCAGAAGGATCTAAATGCAGTTAGTTCCCCAAGAGTGAATATACTCTGAGGGGAAACTGTCTAATGTTCTATTAATAAAAACAACAGCTTTTTTCAATTTCATATATATTATCTTTAATTATTGTAAAATTAAATGACCTGTGGATTAAATTTTTCACATGAACATTTCTTAAATGTCTATTATGTCCAACATTTTACATATCTCATGTTATTTAATTAGTTTTTGTGATAGCTATGATCTTATTTTGCAGAAGAGGAAATGGAGGCAGGGGATTGAAGTAGCTAAATCATGTTATTCCAAACTTTGTTGCCAATTCAAACATCAGTTGGGGAGTGGGGTTAGCAAAGGTAGGAATGAGTGTTTGAGAGATGAAAGATTGTGGAGCTGCTTTCTTAAGAGTTTTGTGGGTGTTTTTTTAAGAAGTAGGTAGAATGTATTAGTGGAGACATTCAATAGGAACATGCAAAATTGGTTTTTCTATTGTAAAGGAGGGAGAGCACTAGAGAATTCAAGGACTACATTTAACATTTATGATTAGAATGTGATTTTTCCTGTAGTACAGCATAGACTAAAAGCATGAAACTGCCTTCTTTAGCAGAAGGCAATCACTAGTAGAGTTAAATTTAAGGATCTCAAGAAACTTTATGAGCTTCAAATCATTAAGCCACTTAATTGCATTGCAATGTTGGGAAATTACTCCATGAATTTTGCAATTCAAGATTGTGCTTTTAAAAGCCCCCAAATGTTTAGAGAAAACCAAGTACAGTATGAGAGAACTGGCTTTTTTTGTTGAGAGTGGGAATATGCTCATTTATCTATCTTCAAACCAGTTTATTTTATTTTATTTATTTTTTTGGCTGTGTCGGGTCTTCGTTGTGGTGCGCTGGCTTCTCTCTAGTTGTGGCGTGTGGGCTCCAGAGGACAGGGGCTGTGTAGTTGTGGTGGGCGGGCTCCAGAGCGTGTGGGCTCTGTTTGCAGCACGTGAGCTTTTTCCTTCAGGCACATGAACTCAGTAGTTGTGGCGTGCAGGCTTAGTTGCCCCACGGCATGTGGGATCTTAGTTCCCCGACCAGGGATTGAACCCACATCCCCTGCATTGGAAGGTGGATTCTTTACCACTGGACCACCAGGGAAGTCCCTCAAACCAGTTTATAAAGGGTTTGTGTGTTCTTTGCTGTGCTTTATGGTAATATTTATTTTTTTGGAAATTTTAATTATAATTGGTTTTCATGGTTAATATATCATCCTTATTTAACATTGAACTCCATTTGCATTTGTGACATGTGGAAAAAAGGTATGCAACATTTAATGTCATTTGAGAAGCCATTTACATTCCTTGTATTTTGGCTTTTACAAAGACTTGGTCTTCACTGTTAATTGGAAGTCTGCATTTCTACTCATTTGTTTTAAGAAGCTTCTTTAAGGACTTAAAGCTTCCCCTGATAAACCACTTCTGTATTAAGTCTTGAATTTAAGAGAGAATTTCCCCTTCTTTTATTTTTTTAATTTTTAATTTTTTTCTTTTTCTTTAACATCTTTATTGGAGTATAATTGCTTTACAATGGTGTGTTAGTTTCTGCTTTATAACAAAGTAAATCAGCTATATGTATACATATATCCCCATATCTCCTCCCTCTTGAGTCTCCCTCCCACCCTCCCTATCCCACCCCTCTAGGTGGACACAAAGCACCGAGCTGATCTCCCTGTGCTATGTGGCTGCTTCCCACTAGCTATTGATTTTATGTTTGATAGTGTGTATATGTCCATGCCACTCTCTCACTTTGTCCCAGCTTACCCTTCCCCCCTCCCCGTGTCCTCAAGTCCATTCTCTAGTAGGTCTGCATCTTTATTCGCATCCTGCCCCTAAGTTCTTCATAACCATTTTTTTTTAATTCCATATTTATGTGTTAGCATACGGTATTTGTTTTTCTTTTTCTGACTTACTTCATTCTGTATGACAGATTTCTGGGTCCATCCACCTCATTACAAATAACTCAACTACGGTTCTTTTAATGGCTGAGTAATATTCCATTGTATATATGTGCCACGTCTTCTTTATCCATTCATCTGTTGACGGACACTTAGGTTGCTTCCATGTCTTGGCTATTGTAAAAAGAGCTGCAGTGAACATTGTGGTACATGACTCTTTTTGAATTATGGTTTTCTCAGGGTATATGCCCAGTAGTGGGATTGCTGGGTCGTATGGTAGTTCTATTTTGAGTTTTTTAAGGAACCTCCATACTGTTCTCCATAGTGGCTGTATCAGTTTACATTCCCACCAGCAGTGCAAGAGGGTTCCCTTTTCTCCACACCCTCTCCAGCATTTATTGTTTGTAGATTTTTTGAGAATGGCTATTCTGACCGGTGTGAGGTGATACCTCGTTGTAGTTTTTTTTGTGTATTTTTTTTTTTTTCTTTGCGGTACGCGGGCCTCTCACTGTTGTGGCCTCTCCCGTTGC